>ML827736.1:12667-61016 GCA_009831015.1 Picea engelmannii | reverse complement strand
GCATTTTCACTTTTGGGTGTCTTCTCTATTACGAAATTTCTCAATACTTCCATGATCTCCCCTTTTAATCCATCCATCTTAGATTCCATTGAATCCATCTTAGTATCCAACTGATCTTTCATTGAATCCATCTTAGTGTCCAACTGAGCTTTCATTGAATCCATCTTAGTATCCAACTTAGCTTCTATTGAATCCCTCATCTCTTGTAGTTCATCTTTGGTTACTGTCTTCTTTTGTAAATCATCTATGTCCCTACGCATTTCTTCACCTTCATCAAGAGTCCAATTAGGATTTTCTGGAGGCTTATTTGGTGTAGGAGGTCCCTTTTTGGGTGGCATGTTGGCCAAATATCACTTTTGAGTCTTGATTTTGAGGTGGTTCTGCTAGACAATATTTATTCTATTAGATATCCCAAGTTTCATCCCTTCTGGGTATGAAAGTTTCCTTTAGGTAGTTCTCTGATATTTCTTCTCTGCAATGCCATAGGTCTGATCAAAATTGGATGTGCCAAGTGGAATTTACGATAACTTCCTCACAACTTGCTGATTTTTGGCCTTTCCAAGAGATCTCACTTGTATAGAATGCCCTGCACAAAATAATTGATATCAAATTCTAAAAATCGCACCCAAAATACTAAAGACTGTCCACGATCCAATGAAACTAGTCCCACTCAATTTGGATACTCCAGCAAGAAGTTATGCTTGTTTTACCTAGAACACCCTCTTAAGACTAGTCAATAGGACTAGTCAGATACCCTATCTTACACAAGGTGTATCTACAAATTTAAGATGACCCAGAATCTGAAAGTTTTTCCACAGATACCTTACTAATTTCTGTAAATTTCCTCCAGATTTCAGGTTTTGAAACATTACAGAAATTTTTGTATAGAGAAAATTCCACAATGACTCATTTCAGGATGATTCCAGAACCCTATCTTGTAAAGGATGTATCTCCGAAATTATAAGGCCTCAGGAGCTGAATTTTGAACCCAACGTACCTTGATCTGTCTGCTAAATACCCTCCAATCGGTTCCTTCTGAAACGTTGTAGAAAAAAAGTTATAGTAAAAATACCACGGTGTGTCAGATGTAGCAGTGAAACCCTAAGACCTTGAGCTCTGATACCATATGTTAAGAACCAAACAGCAATATAGCATAGAAAAACCTCAGGAAAAGTACTCAATGCATTGAAAAAGAGATAATTTCAGATAATAAGCCTCTTCGAGGGGGCAACCTCCTTTTACCCCACTTAAATGTTCAAGTACAAGATGATTCAAAATGAAAATGTCTCCTTAGTATATATAGGAGACTAGGAGGTATAATTACAAATAATGGCCTAAAGCCGACATAATTAAAATATCATTACTAATCTAAATTACAACTAATGGCCTAAAGCTGACATAAATAAAATAGCATTACTAATCTAATATGCCCCAATTAAGGGGTAATGGGCCAACATTAGGGCTTAGCACCGGGACACCTCCTACATCCACCATCTTGTCAGAACCATTTCCTTCTCAGCAACAGGCCCAATTGGTCATTCATGACCAACCTTGTCCCTCTACCATGTCTTATGTACTTATGTGTACTGGTGACTCCAAGAAGAACAAAGTTGCAGTCGCGACTTGAGCTAAATATTATTCTCCTTCGAAATAAAAGGTTGATGATTCACCACCTTCATTGATTCAACCTCCTCCACCAAATTCACCTCCAAATAGTCCTCTTCATCTCGAACGACTGAGCCTATATACATTTATTCATCCTCCTTTGAAAAGTGTTGTTCAAAATTTGTTGTTTAATCCTCACGCATGTGCTGCCAAAAACTAGAGTATTGTAGAAGACCTTGCACAAGCACCCTCTACGATGTCGACTCTCGAAGTCCTTCAAAGTTTTCCTACTCAACAGAAGGCTCTGTTAAAGGATATTGGTGGAATTGATCCTACCGATACCAATTTAATAATATCTGTCTTGGAAGATAATATTCCAAGGCTTCCTCCTCAATTAGCATTTCAGATACAAGTTGTTGTGGAAAACAAGAATATTTGTTGAACCATTATTGACGAAGGAGCCTCTACTTCCATTATGTATGTTACTTTTTGGAAAGCCATTGTCTCTCCTACCCTTAGCGAGTCACATAATACTCTCACAGATTTTAATGGTACAGGGTTCAAACCTTATGGTTTTCTTCCTTCGTTGTCTATTACGTTAGAAGGAAAAGAAGTTAATGTTGAGGTTGAGGTCTTTGATGCACCTCTCGATTACAACCTTCTACTTGGCTGGAGTTGTATTGATTCCATGCGCACAATTATTTCTACTCTTTTCCGGATGTTACATTTCCCGCACCAAGGAAAAGTCATTACTCTTGATCAACTGGACTTATTTAATTCTGATTCATGTACTAACAACGTACCTTTCATTTCAAAAATACCTCCTAGTTATGAGAATGTCGGTGTGGGTCTTCTAAAAGATTCAACGTTAATGGGTACGTTCCCCATTCCACCACCTAATATTACTCCTCCTTTTTTCTCTTTGATTAACATGATATCAATCTCTGTTGGTGAAACTCCTGAGTCTTATGACCCATGGATAGTACCCAACTCTAGTGACTATCTTCGTTCCAATGATCAAATTCCTTTGAGTTTGGTAGAATTGGATTATCAAGCTATTCAATCGACAACTCCTTCTCCTCATTCTCTCGGTGATACGTCTCCTGATCCATTTCACATGATATTTCCCATTGATGAGATGATCATGACAGTTATGCATATGGAGGATACAACATGGGACGATGGGCATCATCATTCCATTCTCTTCTTGGAACTCGAGACCATAGAGAGTTATCAACGGATTTCAACACTATCTACCATTGTTCTTATTTCCTATGTTCCTGAACCAACACACAATGTTTTGTATGAAAGGAAATTGGGTAATATTTCATCTACCATCCCTCTTGATATCTTGATTAAGCCCAGATTCATGGAAAATGTTCACATCAGTGACTCATGTTCTGTTGATGAGGTCCATATTTATAAAGATCTTTTCCAAGAATTTTGTGACATTTTTGCCTGGAGTTATGAAGAAATGCCTGGTATTTATCCTAATATTGTTGTACATGAGATTAAGACTTACCTGGATGTTAAACCAGTTCGACAGAGAATTTTCCCAGTACACCCACACAAAGTTGTTGCTATTAAACTCGAAGTTGAAAAACTTCTTAAAGTCATTTTTGTCTATCTTATGGTTTTGTCTAATTGGGTGTTCAATCTTGTTCTGGTTAATCAGAAACAAGGGAAAATCTATGTTTGTGTATATTATAGGGATATTAACAAATATTGTGCCAAAGACAATTATCCAACCCCTTTTGTTGACCATATTGTTGATGACTATGCCAGGATTGAAATATTCTCCTTGATGGACGATTTCTCCAACTATAATAAAATCAGTATTTTATTCGCGGATCAACATAAGTCTGCTTTTATTTTTCCTTGGGGAACCTTTGCATACCGGAAACTACCTTTTGGTCTAAAAAATGACGGTGTGACTTTTCAACACGCTATGTATTATAATTTTCATGACATTAATAAAATTGTACAACCCTATCTGGATGATATACCGACACATTCTCTTCGTCGTCAAGATAACCCAACACATCTATGAGCCATTTTCTTACAATGTCGTTATTATCGCATACGATTGAATCCACACAAAGGTGTTTTTTGTGTGGATTCTGGACGATTTCTTGGTTTTATTGTGTCTATTCATGGGATTAGAGTGGACCCTCTGAAGGTTGAGGCTATCCTCAATTTACCTCCTCCTTCCACATTATGCCAACTCCAAAGTTTGCAAGGGAAGAGAATTGTTTTACGTCGATTCATTCCCAATTATGATGAATTAACAAAAGGATTTACTTGACTTCTTAAGAAAGTTTATGATTTTGTATGGGACGACACTACCAACAAATCCTTTGAAGCTTTGAAACTTGCCTTGACCCATACACCAATTTTTTTTCCCACTCGATTATAGTCGATATTATTTCATGTACATAGTTGCTTCAGACTCTAGCATTTCTATGGTTCTATTCCAAGAGTATGATTCACATGATGAACATGTTATATACTATTTGAGTCGGAGTCTCAGGACCACTAAAACTAAATATTTACATGTGGAGAAACTGGCCTTGGCAACTGACAACTGTTCAAGTTGTTCAACATTTTCATCACTACATCTTGTTACGCAAAACCATAGTCATTTCCGATTGCAACCCCATGAAACACATCCTTACTCGACAATTGTTGGGGGGGAAATACTCTAAATGGATAGTTAATCTCCAAGAGTTTGATTTGGAGTTTGAACGTGCCAAGTCAAAGAAATCTTTGGTTTTTTTCTGAATTGATATGTGACCTTCCCTCTACTGAAACAGAAACTGTGGAAGAGGATTCCTCACCTGATGAATCTCTCTTTATGATCAGTTCTGATGACATATGGTATGGATATATTATCATTTATCTCGAAACCCAAACTTTCTAGCCTGATCTTTCTAGTACAGATCATCATCGTATTCAGTATCAAGCCCGTCAATACATTATCCTTGGTGATACCCTTTACGACCGTGGTATTGATTCCATATTTCGACGATGTCTCACCTATGATGAAGATGTGAAATATTTGAATGATGGCCATTTTGGAGCATGTGGCAGTTATATGTATGGGTATGCCACTGCCCAAAATATCTTACGAGTTGGTTATTTCTGGGCTTCATTGTTTCAATATTTCATTACTACCATCCAGAAATTCCATGCTTGTCAAACCTACAACAATAATATCTGATGCCATCTTGCTCCTCTTCATCCTATAGTTTATGTTGGTCCATTGGCTAAATGGAGCACTAAATTCATGACATGTAACCCTCACTCAATTAGGGGGCATTTATACATCATCGTGGCCATGGATTATTTCACAAGTGGGTCGAGGCGATCCCTACATTTGATAATACCGGGAAAATTGCACCATTATTTATATTCAATAATATCATTACTAGATTTGGTGTCCCTAAAGCCATTTTCACTGACCATGGTAGAAATTATCGCAATTTCATGATGTATGAACTTACCAAGAATTTGGGTCTTTGACATGAAAACTTAACCCCTTATTGTTCGCAGGCCAATGGCCAGGTTGAAGAAATCAACAAAATTCTCACTACTATGCTTCGACGGATGGTGGAATTCACAAGTCAAGTTGGCACACGATTCTTTTCTTGACATTATGGGCCTATCAGACATCCGTTAAGTCTACCATGGGGTTCACACCTTTCCAATTAGTATATGGTATTGAATAAATTATGCCGATTGAATGTGAAATCCCATCTTTGAAACTAGTTGTTGAACTTCTCCCTAACACCTCAACTGAAGAGGAACATCTTTTGTATTTGATGCAATTAGACAAGACCCACTGTGATGCTACCTTAGTCATTGAAACTAAAAAAAACATGTCAAAGCTCAATATAACAAGCATGTCAAACAACGTGTTTTTTCTGAGGGTGATTTGGTTCTTTTTTATGAACAAGATCGTGACTTATTAGGGGCCAGTAAATTCGAACCCATGTGGCAGGGCCCTTATATTGTGGAACGAGTGTTGGAGAAAGGGGCCTATGAGCTAGTATATTATGATGGAATTCCTTTTAGTGAGCCTGTTGTAACAGATATCAAAATCAACTTTGCTGCCCAAGGGTTTGTTAACAGGGTTCATCTCTTGAATTGACTTCTTTGCTCTCCAAGTTGGAACGTTAATGAGTTTAGAATATTCAAGTTATGCTTGGAATGTCTATTCATTAATTAATCAGATGATATCGTTTTTATATCTCTACATAACAGAATTTTGTGGAACATTCATGTCCATGTGACACTCCAGGGTCTCTATTGTCCAGAGGCCATGGCAATCCTAACAAATATAAAATTCCACCATGGAAGGGATTCTTCATGCTCTCTCGTGATCCTTGTCAGGCTGTTTTACATAACTGTCATTCAGGCCTTGGTCATTATTCTTCATGGAGAGATGTGCAACGCAGAGCAAGCTCTTTGCAATTACGGTGCTAGAAGATGCTTCGAAGAGTCACTTACTACGTGCCATAGACGTACGTCTTATGACGTTACACCAAGAATTAAAAGTAGCTTTAGCCCATGCTATTGCTGCTGTATTTTCAGGTGGATGCATGGCCAATCTCATGGCGTTTTCTGAACGGTTTGGACCAAATTGCTTAAGGGAAGAATGCGCCAAGTTTTTGGTTTCATGTCAGCAAAGACAGCAACAAGTTTCCCCGTGGATAGACGGTACACATAAAACATTGTCCGGCCCCTCATCAAGACACGGAGACAAATCCTATGAGAATACTGTGAAGGAAAATCAATTGTCACAGTCATATGATGTCATACAATCTGGGCAGGAAAGTATTTTCTCATCATCATTCATAGAAGATGCTATTGAAAAACCTCCATTGCTCACTACTACGGAGGAGGGAGGTATGGCATTGAGTCTAGAGTCAATGAGGATGGATCCGAGGGGATTGGAATCAATCATTTCAGACAGAGACAATCAATCTCCGTCGTCCACAAAGAGGCCCTTAGTTTGATCTACGTCCCTAAGAGCGAGGAGATCGGCTTCCACAATGTGGAGAGTTCAAATAGCAAGATCTGGATCACGTAGATCCAACACATCGGTAATTCGGAGTATAAACTATTTGCCGGGACAGTCACGCCCAAAAAGGGACTCAAGTAGTGATTTGGAATGTGAGAGTGTGGGGGATAACAAAGAGTCAGCTCCTCCAAGAAAGACGGAGTCAACAAGGAGGTTTAGTGTGCAAGATGCGATTAATCTTTTCGAAAGAAAAAAAAGGCAACAAGGACACTCCACGGAAAAAATTAAAAAAATCTGAAGGTAGAAAGTAGACGGTTATATGCCGAAATTGGGGTCTCCGCCACGTCTGAAAAAAACTGTTCTAAGGAGGTGGAATGGAGCTGGTGAAATCGGGAAGGCGGATGGACAGAGCTCTACCTTTGACCAGGGATTGCCGTCATTGGCCAATGGAAAAGATACAGGAATAGGAATTCCCTTGCATGCACAGGAGCATGTTTTCATGCTATCCATGCAAGCAGACAACTCTACTTCCCGAACATATGGAGGAACAAGGATAGGGTTAAGCATTAGCAGATGTCTCGTGGAACTTATGGGTGGCGATATAAAGTTTGTTAGTCGTCCCCATATTGGAAGCACTTTCACTTTCACTGCTCTTTTAACAAAATCTGATGCAAACTCTCTGGATGACCTGAATAGGCCTCAGCCAGAATCCTTACCAATAGGATTCACAGGAATGAAAGTTGTTATAGTAGATGGAAGACATGTCCAAGCGCAAGTTACAAAGTATCATTTGCAAAGGCTTGGTGTGCAAGTTGAAGTAGCGTATGATATTAAGTCAGCACTGGCGGTGATATGCAGAAGACAAAAGGTGACTGCAATGAGAATATTGAGGATGGTGATAACGTTCATTCAGTAAAAGTGCAGATCCTCTCAGAGCTCCGTAAGCTACATATTTTCTTTCACGAACTGAAGAACCTTCTCTGCCAGTACATTTTCATACAATTCGACGTCATATGCTCTTGCAAGTAGATTTCGAAGAATTATATTGCAAAGATATTTGGTTTTTCTTTGAATTGCATAGCTGAACAATCAAGAAGGTTTTGGCGGAAGAGTGGCAAGCGACCATCATGAAGAGTTTCGCTTCCCTACAATGGTTACACATTAAATCATGGCCAAGAAAGAACACTTGAAGGAGTCATATTGTACCTAAAATTATCTCGTTGAATGCCAGAAGGTTTACAACTTGAGACTTAGGAAGAGTTAGTTCGAAAGAAGAACTAAGTCTGATCGAAGGAATGGAAACAGATGGAATGGCTACATATTTAATATTAGATTTTAGTTGATGTTGTCAAGAACTATACAATTTTCGCATTCTGGAATGAATCGATCATAGAAAACCAAATTTTCCCAGCTGTTTCAGATTTGGATAAAGGTGGAAAAATTGACTGGCCAAAACGCACATCATCGGTACTTGAAAGAATGTCCAAAATAAATTTGTTCGGAGCGAACTTAAAAGAATTTCCCAACGAGAAGGAAGGCTGCATTGTCAGAGGCCACTCAGGAACCGACTCCGGGAGACGAATATTATGGAAGGTGGCATTAC
This sequence comes from Picea engelmannii, assembly GCA_009831015.1. NCBI lineage: Eukaryota > Viridiplantae > Streptophyta > Pinopsida > Pinales > Pinaceae > Picea > Picea engelmannii. Next base: position 52,785 of record ML827736.1, on the reverse strand, counting down.
CATTGGTATGATGATTGGGACGTTACCATTCAGGCGATGAAGAGGGGAAACAGTTGCTTCAGAGACAGTCAACAGGCTCCATGATGCACCAAGATCTCAATCTCTAGAGGACTCATTCCCTCAACCCAACCTCCCAGTGACATGGATTAATTCAACATTTATAAAGGCTCCATGGACTATCCTAGTAAGGCAGTCTGCTTTAACGGGTCGGCAGATTCGATCTTGAAAGACTAGTTCTCTCCCTGTCTAAGTGACATCGATGAGATTATGAAGATGGCTCCCAGTAATCATCACCTTATCTTCATCTCATATTTAAAGGACAAAATTCGGATGACTTCTCATTTATGGAGAATGCAAGATGTACATCGGTTTTTATCAAGGAAAAGAGGAGCTCGAATGCGTATTTCAAATGCCATTCTTCTCCTCAGTTTTGTCCTCCTCTCCTTAGAACCTCATCTCTTTGCATAGATTTGGAAAAGCTCGGGGCCTCCACTCTAGCTCTGTTTACCATTATCTCTTGCCGCCAATCCCCATATAGAAGCATGACAAAGGCTAGGCCAAGGATCCGGCAGAGGGAGTAGACATCGTGATCATCCTCCAATTTCCAAGGTGCACTAGGAAGCAGTTTCAACCGCTGAAAATTATTATACCCATGCAACACAAAAGGCTTAGGTGGCGATGGAAGACCTGGAAGGAGAGGTCCATCATAACTGAATTAGAACTCCCGATGTTGAAAAGGATGTCGATTTTATGCCCTAGATTCCGGACATTGGCTCTACAAGGACAAGAGAAATGAAATACCTTCGAACTGTAGACCTCTGTTGGCATATCCAAAACCGTAGCTTCCAAGTGTCAAAGAAGAAATGACAAGGTGTCAAAATGTTCAGCAATGGTCTAACGAGCCAGCAATGCATCTGTCAGTCCCAGAGTGCCAGGAAGACGAACCGGTTCATATTTCCCGGAACACTAAGAGTTTTGTTTTATTTTTTCTGTTTAAAAGATTGATGTAGGTAAGAAAAAAAGGGGGGCGTCGCGCATGAGCGCAGCACTGGGGAAACCTCTTTCGAAGAGGGTTTCACTGTAATTACTGAGTTTTTGTAAGCCATTAATGGAGTAATAAAGAAGATCTTTTACTTGCGACTGTGAGATTCATCACGGTTGATTTCTTTCAGCATGTTTTTCTTCTCTTTCAGCTGTGTTAAAACTGTTTGGATTTCATTTATGTGTTCCTTAATCGCAGTTGATATTGTCCTTACCATATCTTTATGTCTTCCTTGATCCATCATGATTGCATTACACTTTGTTTTCTTCTAACCGATGTGCTTTGTTATACTTTAGTACGACCACTACTATAACGAAAGGATTTGGGTTTTCTGTAATTGTTTATTGTCTTTCCTCTGCACCAGCTATCAGTGGTGTAAGACCAATCTGCATTTTTAGAATTCTGCATATATCCTTTGCTACATCGGCCTTTCCTTTTTCTTTCCGCTACTTCATCATGATAATCAAAGCGCTGAAAGATAGACTTACTTTGCCTCACTTTCTACAAGTTATTTGATCTCTGTTATTGTCTCCTTTCTTCAGTTTTCATTTGACTCCATGCCCAATGGACCATTTCCCTGGTTTAACCCCCAAACTCCAAAAATCCAAGACCATCATTCACCCATAAATATGCCCACCTTTTTCATGCTATTTAAATTCCTATCATGACATTTTTCGAGAGATCCCTCTCGGGTTGGAAGAGGGAAGCTTCTAATCCAAAGTGGTTTGAGGTTGCCTTGGGATTGAGTTGTTGCAACCCATTTCAGTTTCGAGTGTCAGCATTTTTGGCGCCATTGCCGGGGATTTTTGAAGTTGATATATATCCCTGGGAGAACAACATTGTTACAGTCCTATGGCCTGGTTGAGCAGCCAGTCATAGGCAAATATTGGTTGCACATGCTCTGGCGACTCCATTAAAAGTTTCTGATGGTGATTTCACTAGCAGGAGAACTCAGAATTGCATCTTTCACGCTAGGTCGCCCAATGGATGGAGGCACCTGGTCTACTGTTCTTGGCACTTTACAAGAAAGTGCCATCCCTAGTTGGAGTCGATGTTGTAACAGATATCAAAATCGATTTTGCTGCCCAAGGGTTTGTTAACAGGGTTGATCTCTTGAATTGACTTCTTTGCTCTCCAAGTTGGAATGTTAATGAGTTTAGAATATTCAATTTATGCTTGGAACGTCTATTCATTAATTAATCAGATGATATTGTTTTTATATCTCTACATAACAAAATTTTGTGGAACATTCATGTCCATGCGACACTCCAGGGTCTCTATTGTTTAGAGGCCATGGCAATCCTAACAAATATAAAATTCCACCATTGAAGAGATTCATCATGCTCTCTCGTGATCCTTGTCAGGTTGTTTTACATAACTGTCATTTAGGCCTTGGTCATTATTCTTCATGGAGAGATGTGCAACGCAGAGCAAGCTCTTTGCAATTACGGTGCTAGCAAATGCTTCGAAGAGTCACTTATTGCATACCATAGACGTATGTCTTATGACATTACACCAAGAATTAAAAGTAGCTTTAGCCTGTGCTACTGCTGCTGGATTTTCAGGTGGACGCATGGCCAATCTCATGGCATTTTCTGAACGGTTTGGACCAAATCGCTTAAGGGAAGCATGCGCCAAGTTTGTGGTTTCATTTCAGCAAAGACAACAACAAGTTTCCCCACGGATAGACGGTACACATAAAATATTGTCCGGCCCCTCATCAAGACACAGAGACAAATTCTATGAGAATACTGTGAAGGAAAATCAATTGTCACAGTCATATGCTACCATACAATCTAGGCAGGAAAGTCTTTGCTCCTCGTCATTCACAGAAGATGCTATTGCAAAACCTCCATTGCTCACTACTACTATGGAGGGAGGTATGGCATTGAGTCCAGAGTCAATGAGGATGGTTCCGAGGGGATTGGAATCAATCAGTTCAGACAGAGACGATCAATCTCTGTCGTCCACAAAGAGGCCCTTAGTTCGATCTACATCCCCAAGAGCGAGGAGATCGGCTTCCCCAATGTGAAGAGTTCAAATAGAAAGATCTGTATCACGTAGATCCAACGCATCGGTAATTCGGAGTATAAACTATTTGTCGGGATAGTCGCGCCCAAAAAGGGACTCAAGTAGCGATTCGGAATATGAGAGTGCGGGGGATAACGAAGAGTCAGCTCCTCCAAGAAAGATGGAGTCAACAAGGAGGTTTAGCATGCAAGATGCGATTAATATTTTCGAAAGAAAACAAAGGCAACAAGGACACTCCACAGAAGAAGTTAAAAAAATCTGAAGGTAGAAAGTAGACGGTTATCTGCCAAAATTGGGGTCTCCGCCACGTCAAAAAAAAATGGTTCTAAGAAGGTGGAATGGAGCTGGCGAAATCGGGAAGGCGTATGGACAGAGCTCTACCTTTGACTGGGGATTGTCGTCATTGGCCAATGGAAAAGATACAGGAATAGGAATTCCCTTGCATGCACAGGAGCATGTTTTCACACTATCCATGCAAGCAGACAGCTCTACTTCTCGAACATATGGAGGAACAAGGATAGGGTTAAGCATTAGCATATGTCTCGTGGAACTTATGGGTGGCGATATAAAGTTTGTTAGCCCTCCCCATATTGGAAGCACTTTCACTTTCACTTCTCTTTTAACAAAATCTGATGCAAACTCTTTGGATGACCTGAAGAGGCCTCAGCCAGAATCCTTACCAACAGGATTCACAGGAATGAAAGTAGTTATAGTAGATGGAAGACATGTCCGAGTGCAAGTTACAAAGTATCATTTTCAAAGGCTTGGTGTGCAAGTTGAAGTAGCATATGATATTAAGTCAGCACTGGCGGTGATATGTAGAAGACAAAAGGTGACTGCAATGCAAATATTGAGGATGGTGATAACGTTCATTCAGTAAAAGTGCAGATCCTCTCAGAGCTCCGTAAGCTGCATCTTTTCTTTCATGAACTGAAGAACCTTCTCTGCCAGTACATTTTCATACAATTCGATGTCATCTACTCTTGCAAGTAGATTTCGAAGAATTTTGTTGCAAAGATATTTGGTTTTTCTTCGAATTGCATAGATGAACAATCAAGAAGGTTTTGGCGGAAGAGTGGCAAGCGGCAATCATGAAGAGTTTATCTTCCCTACAATGGTTACACATTAAATCATGGCCAAGAAAGAACACTCGAAGGAGTCATATTTTACCTAAAATTATCCCGTTGAATGCCAGAAGGTTTACAACTTGAGACTTAGGAAGAGTTAGTTCAAAAGAAGAACTAAGTGTGATCGAAGGAATGGCAATAGATGGAATGGCTACATATTTAATATTAGATTTTAGTTGACGTTGTCAACAACTATACAATTTTTGCATTCTGGAATGAATCGATCATAGAAAACCAAAATTTCCCAGCTATTTTAGATTTGGATAAAGGTGGAAAAATTGACTGGCCAAAACGCACATCATCGGTACTTGAAAGAATGTCCAAAATAAATTTGTCCAGAGTGAACTTAAAAGAATTTCCCAGTGAGAAGGAAGGCTGCATTATCAGAGGCCACTAAGGAACCGACTCTGGGAGATGAATATTATGGCAGGTGGCATTACCATTGGTATGATGATTGGGACGTTACCATTCAGGCGAAGAAGAGGGGAAACAGCTGCTTCAAAGACAGTCAACAGGATCCACGATGCACCGAGCTCTCAATCTCTAGAGGACTCATGCCTTCAACCCAACCTCCCAGTGACACGGATTAATTCAACATTTATGAAGGCTCCACGGACCAGCCTGGTAAGGCAATCCGCTTTAACGGGTCGACAGATTCGATCTTGAAAGACTGGTTCTCTCCCTATCCAAGTGACATCGATGAGATTATGAATATGGCTCCCAGCAATCATCACCTTATATTCATCTCATATTTAAAGGAAAAAAGTCAAACGGCTTCCCATTCATGGAGAATGCAAGACGTACAGTGGTTTTTATCAAGGAAAAGAGGAGCTCGAATGCGTATTTCAAATGTCATTCTTCTCCTCAGTTTTGTCCTCCTCTCCTTGGAACCTCAGCTCTTTGCATAGATATGGAAAAGCTCGGGGCCTCCACTCTAGCTCTGTTTACCAATATCTCTTGCCGCCAATCCCCAGACAGAAGCACGACAAAGGCTAGGCCAAGGATCTGGCAGAGGGAGTAGACATCGTGATCGTCCTCCAATTTCCAAGGTGCACCAGGAAGCGGTTTCAACCGCTGAAAATTATTATACCCATGCAACACAAAAGGCTCAGGTGATGATGGAAGACCTGGAAGGAGAGTTCCGTCATAACCAAATTAGAACTCCCAATGTTGAAAAGGATGCCGATTTTATGCCCTAGATTCTGGACATTGGCTCTACAAGGACGAGAGAAATGAAATACCTTCGAACTGTAGACCTCTGTTGGCATATCCAAAACCGCAGCTTCCAAGTGTCAAAGAAGAAATGACGAGGTGTCAAAATGTTCAGTAACGGTCTAATGAGCCAAAAACGCATATGTCAGTCGCAGAGTGCCAGGAAGACGAACCGGTTCATATTTCCCGGAACACTAGGAGTTTTGTTTTATTTTTTCTGTATAAAAGACTGATGTAGGTAAGAAAAAAAGGGGGGGGGGCGCATGAGAACAACACTGGGGAAACCTCTTTCAAAGAGGGTTTCATTGTAATGACTGAGTTTTTGTAAGCCATTAATGGAGTAATAAATAAGATCTGTTACTTACTACTGTGAGATTCATCACGGTCGATTTCTTTCAGCATGTTTTTCTTCTCTTTCAATTGTGTTAAAACTGTTTGGATTTCATTTATGTGTTCCTTACTCACAGTTGATATTGTCCTTACCATATCTTTATGTCTTCCTTGATCCATCACGATTGCATTACACTTTGTTTTCTTCTAACCGATGTGCTTCATTATACTTTAGTATGACCACTACTATAACGAAAGGATTTGGGTTTTCTGTAATTGTTTATTTTCTTTCCTCTACACCAGCTATCAGCGGTGTAAGACCAATCTGCATTTTCAGAATTCTGCATATATCCTTTGCTACGTCGGACTTTCCTTTTTCTTTCCGCTACTGCATCATGATAATCAAAGCGCTGAAAGATAGACTTACTTTGCCTCACTTTCTGCAAGTTATTTGATCTCCACTATTGTCTCCTTTCTTCAGTTTTCATTTGACTCCATGCCCAATGGACCATTTCCCTGGTTTAACCCCCAAACTCCAAAAATCCAAGACCATCATTCACCCATAAATCTGCCCACCTTTTTCATGCTATTTAAATTCCTATCGTGACATTTTTCGAGAGATCCCTCTCGGGTTGGAAGAGGGAAACTTCTAATCCAAAGTGGTTCGAGGTTGCCTTGGGATTGATTTGCTGCAACCCATTTCAGTTTCGAGTGTCAACAGAGCCCATAAATTTGGCTTTACTTGAAGAAGTACTATTCTTAAACCATTTTTCATGAGTGTTGTGTATTTTTAGTTTATTATACTCTAGTGTTATTTTTCATTTTTTGGTTCCGCCTTTCAGCTGCTTACCTTGCATTATTCTTGGTTTCCAAATGTCGGTGTCTTCACTACCCTATATTGGCTTTTTTGATGGTGCTAGTCAAAATACATAAAACTTAGCGTCTACTGCTTGGGAAATCTATGCACCTACAGATGAATTGATTAGTCTACATGGTGTTTTCCTTGGTCGTGCAACTAATAATATCACGGAATACAGTGCAGTTATCGAGTTGTTAACTGATGTCATTTCACTTGGCATCCATCATATTATTTTACGAATTAATTCAAAGTTAGTAGTAATACAGTTGAGTAACATTTAATTCATCCAAAGTCTTACTTTGTTAAGGGTATATTTACAAATTTTTCTCTTGGAAATACATTTTGATTACATTGAATATCAACATATTCCTAGATGTCTAAATACATTGACAGATGCATTGGATAATTATGTGTTAGACAAACATTTGAGACATTTATAAACCCAATCACACTTTTTACAAAAGCAAGTAAGTCGGTAGGAACTTCATAGTTATAACGATAAAAGTTACAAAAAATTGTTTGTCTAAAGACCAAAATATCAAAAAGTGAAGCTCATGGCTTCATGTACAAAACACATCAAGGATGTTGCTCATTGTAACAAGCAAATTCCTGTGCCACTTTACAAAGAAGTCAAACAATAGTTGCAGATACACCCACTGCATGGTGATGATAGTGCCTAGGAAGTTCATCCACTATGGCATCAGGGACATTCATGGTTAGTCCCTCTAGGTTTTATTCAATAGCCTCGATATCCGTAACAGTTACCCTTGCTACAACACCCCTCTCTCCTCTCCTTTGGATGGGAGAAGATCCTGGAGGATGATAAGGCCCCACATATGCATTATTGAGAGAACTTTATTAGTCTTTGATAGCTGACACAAAAAAAATCTTATATAATTAAAATATCAAAAATATTATATAAACAAAAATTTATTTCTTACATATGTCCCCCCACTGGGATCCCTTAGGAAGAGATAAATTCAGATCCCCACGAAAATCCATCCCAGCGTATGCATAGTATTCCACCATGAGTAGTTGATTCCTCAACCATTGGAAGAAAATATTGTCATACTTGACGATGGGAACGCCACCATGATGAGCCATTAGATCCACCCACCTCTTCATCCATGGATCTTGTGGAGCAGGTGTACCCCACTCCACTTGCATATGTAGGACATGAACTCTCTCCAAAAAGAGGGACACCAAAATGGACCCATATCCAAATTGTTTCAACAGACTGTTTCAAAACTTTGTGAGTTGTTTTTTCATGCTTTTCAGGACACCCTCACACTAGTTGAAGACTCTGGGTTCCATGCACTCTATCACATGCTAAAAATGGATTTTCAAATCCATATGGGGAGCTACACTCCCTGACATGCAGGTAGTGGTGTAAAGGATGGTTTGCAATGGTAAATCCAAGACATCTATTATGGCTACCTTGCCACTGTGTTTCTCAGTACCTGGCACACAATGGTGGAGAACATAGTAATCCATAGGTTCACCCCCACCCCTGCTACCTGTGAGTGATACCCATGAACCACGATGAGACAACCATGTCAAAAAAGAGATATCCTCTATATCTATTGTGATTGTATGAACACCCATGTGAAATTCCTATTCATTCACATCGCACATGTGAACTAAATACTCTAGCAGCCTCAACTGGGCTCTCATGGCCTAAATCCAAAAAAAATTGAGTAACCCACATTGCCATAGAGCCATAACTATGCCCAGGTCATTCCCAAAAAAATAATCCTCTTCCTCATGCTTTCGATCACGCCACTCGACCATCTTGACCAAGGAAATCCTACCAAGGAACATTAAAAGAAGATTAGAAACATAAAAATTTCATTCCTGGGGGTTTTGCTAGTTTAGTTTATCTTTTCAAAAATTTTATTACGGTCGTCGCAAGGCTACGCTTTCACGCAGAGCGATGTCATCGCACCCTGCCCATTGGGTCTCCTGCGATGATGCAAGAACGTTGTAGTTCATGATACAGTGGACCTGCGACAATCTCAACGCGCAGGTAGCCCCAAAATATCGACCTAAGATCCAAATTTGACCAATGAAAAAAAAAATTCAAACCATGAAAGGATAAAGAAGAAGAAGATTATCTATTGGATAGAGACGGTTCATAAAATGATCCACCACACGCTCAATAATCAAAAGTTGAAATTTGGGGAGAAAAATGGTTTTGGGGCACTATTTGGGTAAATTTGCTAATGAAATGGTAAAAATGGTGTTTTTTCTTATTTTATTGTTTTTTACCACTTTTTATTGCAACATTAAATTATTTTTATATTTTATCCATGCCCTAAAGTCTAACCAACATTACAAAGTGTTGAATATTGCAAATTAAAAGGTCTAGGGATGAGACGTTTGAACTGTAGTCCACCCTTTTTTTAATTGTTTTTACAAAATTTTCTTATGTACATATGCTTTTAGGGATTTTTAGGAAAAATTCCAAGCACAGTCTTAGTTCTTTCTCACGCTCGTGAAACCATGAGAATGTAATCGGGTAATCTTTTGCCATTTTTTTTAAGTCGCATTGGTAATACGAAAAAGGAAAATTATGGAGTATCCTTTAATTTCTTTTCAAGCTCCCTAAACATGGAAAGATGGCCGAGTGACCTTGTTATTTTCATGCTTATAAAATTATTTGAAGAAAACATCTGATGAGCAGTAGGTTATCTCTTTTTCGGTCTTGTCAGACTAACTTACAAAAGGGACTTTATGGAGTTCTCTTTAAGTGTTTTTTAGACTCTCTAAAATTTAAAAACCCCTGAGTTTTCTTTCTTTGGACTCATTAAAAAAACATCGAAAGGACCATATGAGATCGAACCACTCCTTCTTAGGGTTTGTTAAAAATACTTTAAGGGACTCATCTAAAGGATGAGCTTACATTTACAAGAATATGTTATCCTCATCACGCTTGCGTAAAAATAAACATGTACTCACCAAAAATGGTGGGGGAAAATTGGGAAAGAAATGTGTCTTTGTATTTGTGTTAGTGATAGTAATAATCGCTCTTGAACATGACACCCCCCTTCATCATTGTATCCGGGTTGGGAAATATGTTTGTCTCTCATTTGACCATCCACAAGTTCATATGTTGGGTCCTCCTCGAGTCAATGCTGCTAAGACAATTGTTGTGTCATTCATATGTTCAAGATAAGTCCAACATAAACAAGCCTTCTATTGAGTCGGTCATCTGCAGTTATCAACTTTCTACCATGTCGACCTTCCCTGAGTCAGTTTCAAATTACTTCATTCTCTGATCTACTTCAAATCTGTTACATATTTCATGTCATTGATGGGGGATACATAAATTCCCTCTTATGATAAGTCTTTTCGTGTCGAATTCAACTCATTATCCAAGAACAAGATTTAGAAATCATTTAGTACCTTCGAGCCTACATACCTCAATGGAAGGTTTCTTCGCTTTCAATAGTGGGTTCATATCATTGACCCCTGATTGGAAGATTTCATTGAGTGTTCAACTTCAACTCATTTATTCACATTCGTTGGATTGTACTAGGGTACATTGGGATTCTGACATGAGTGGTGATTTCCTTCGCACTTGTTAACGATTTTCATTAATGATCAGTAATCAAGTGGTTTCTACCGTAATCACATGGCTATTTAGATACGATGGAAATGAAGACCCCGGATCTCATCATCCTAGTCTAGGTTGTGATGGATTATTCATTAGTTTGTACTGACACATAGATCCACTATGTATGTCTCGTGGCTATGTCCAAATTTGAATTCTTTTAGAGCATAGATCCATAGTGTATTCTTGGTGGCTATGCTAAATCATGATGAAATGGATCCACAATGTATATTTAGTGGCTATGAATCAATTGAAACCTATGATTAGAGTCACTTGTAGTCTGAGCATGGGAATTCCTACCTCAGAAGATGGTATATTATTATGCATATTCTTGATTGTTTGCAGGTTCCCAATCGATGTGCTCCTTGTTTTTGATACACACATTCTACAAAGTATTTTAGTTGTCACAATTTCCAGTTTCATTCATTGGGGGGCATTCTGTTACACATTATTTTGGTCACCTTGGTGATCAACTAACAACATGTGCTCATGTTCCCTAAAAATATTAAAAGATACTTTCTCCATGAGAAAAGTGGTTTGATTTTCCTTTTTCAAAAAACTATAACAAGGAAGGTCATTGCACCCTGCTGTATGCATGGGTTGCAACGATGCTTGATCATCGCACTCTATACTAAAACTAGATTGCAACATCATCATAGGTTTTCTATGCATGGGTTGCGATGATGCTTAAGCAAAGGAAAAGTCAAAATTCATGAATGTTCTAGAAGGGAATCTTCTAGAATATGAGGTGGCCTCCAATTGGTTTGGATCTTACTCACTTCTCTAATTTAGTGGGATCATCCTAATCCCCTCATCCATCTCTATTTCACCCTATATAAAGAGTGATATCTTATGGAAAAGGATAAGTTTTTCATGGGCTTGCATATGCATGAAGAGTTCTACTACAGATTATTCTTGAGAGCTTTTCTTTAGTTCTCTAAGTCAGATTGTGGATTTTCTTCATCAAAGGAATTGGAGGAAAAGTGTGTGTGTTGGAGAAAAGAGCCATTGAAAGGGACATTGCAACATCAAGGCATTGGGTTGTATTCTCCACTTTCCATTTAATATAATGCAAAAATACATTTCTTCCCTATAAAGGTGTATTAACATTTATTGTATAACTCCTTGATCTTATACATAGAATTCATTGGAATATATATATCTTTGTTCTCTCTCTCTCTTTCTTTGTTTGTGCTTCTTAAAACATGTTCACCATCCTGAAAACTCAAAGAAGGATCTACAAGGATGACACTAGCAAGGATCAATCATCGTTTAAAAGGTATGTCACTTGAACCTCTCTAAACTAGTTTATATGACCATGAAGTCTAAGGGGAAGTGTGTATTATGTATTTTTTTGTTCTAAATTCTTGTGGAAGTTAGGGAGATTTATTTGTGTCTGCACTTACCTATTAGTCCGATAATACCTGCCTTACATTTGGTATGGATTCTGTCACATATAGTAAGCTACCAATCATTGACTTGTATTTCCTCTGGTTTGTAGACATTGAATCATCATATTTTCTCAACTTGCAACTAGTTTGCATAGGAGTGGTAATTGGTTTGCAATATTCCATTCTGAACCTCTTTAGCGTTTCTCTGATATACTTAGTTTTAGAAATAAAAATTCCTTGGTTGCTTTGACATATTTGAATACCCAGAAAGAAGGATAGTTCTCCGAGCAATGACATTTCAAATTCATTTTGCATATCCTTTGCTAATTTCTGGCTTAGCCTGTCATCATTACTTCCAAAAATAATATCATCAACATAAAATTCAATTAATAAAATAATACATTGAGTTACCTTGATGTAGAGGTTTTTGTCTGCACTTCCTTTTCTGAACCTTTCCTGCTATAGATATTTATCCAGTCTAGAGTACCATGCTCTAGGAGCCTTTTTTAGACCATACAAGGCCTTCTTCAATTTACACACATAATATGCATTCTATGACAACTGAAATCCTTCTGGTTGTTCAATGTAGACTTCTTATTCAAGTTTCCCATTCATAAAATATGATTTCACATCCATCTGATACACTTTAATATTCTTGGAGCAGGCATAATCTAGGATAAATCAGATTTCTTCCATTCTGGCAATTGGGGAAAATGTCTCTTCAAAGTGAATTCCTTCAACCTGTGTGTATCCTTTACATACCAATCTAGCTATGTTCCTTGTAACCTATCCATCTTCATTCAATTTATTTCAGAATACCCACTTTGTGCCAATCACAATCTTATTCTTTGGTCTTGGAACCAATTTCAAAGTGTAATTCTTCTCTATTTGATCTAATTATTCATCCATGGCCTTATTCTATAATTAATCCTTGTTGGCCTCTTCAAAACTATTTGGTTCAATCGTAGATGAGATTGCTAGGTGCATTTGTTCTAGCGAACACATTCTTCTTCTAGTCTCAATTCCTACCTCTTTTTTTCGATAATCTGATTTGAAGGATGATTCTTCTGTACTCATTTTCTAGTTGTCTTTGGAGACACTTGTTGAACTTTCTCTTCTACCTCTATCTGATCTTTTTCATCTTCGCCTTCTACTTCTTCTTCATCTTCTGCTTCTTCTTTGTAAAGATGTTCCATTGATTCATCTTATTCTTCCTTTAATTCTCATCCACCTGTTTCATCAATTGTTACATTGATGCTTTCCACAACTTTATTCATCCTTAGATTGTAATACTTGTATGCTTTCCTTGTACTTGAGTAACCAACAAGTATTCCTTTGTCCACACAAGAGTCAAACTTTCCCATTCTTCCATCTTCTCTTTTGATGTAGCATTTGCTTCCAAATACTCTTAAGTGCTTCACATTTGTCGGTCTTCTATTCCATAGCTCGTAGGTATTTTTTTCATTGTTTTTTCTAAGCATTACTCTGTTTTGAATGTGAATTGTTGTATGCACTACATGTGTCCAAAAAATATCTATCAGTTTGGAATCCATTAGCATTGTTCGAGCCATTTTTTGTACTGTCCTGTTCTTTCTTTCAACAACTCCATTATGTTGAGGTGTCCTAGCAATGGAGAATTGTCTTTTTATTCCATGCTTGTTGCATAAGTCGATAAATTCCTTTGAACTAAACTCTCCTCCATTATCAGATCTCAAACATTTGATTTTTGAATCCATTTCATTTTACATCATTTCCTTGTAGAGCTTGTTCAGTTTTCAAAATATTCTGACTTATTTCTGAGAAAGAAAAATGCAATCATTCTTGTATAATCATCAACTAATAACATAAAGTATTTCTCACCTTTTAAACCCTTTGTTGTATTTGGTCCAACTAGATCATTATGCACAATTTACAGTGGTCTTTTCGTTGAGTTTTCCTTTGATTTGATCCTAGTCTTTGTTTTCTTTTCTTGCTGACAATGCTTGGATAAAGTGTTGGTTGGTTTTATGATTTGGGGAAATTCTCTAACTGGTTCCTATCTGCTGACTTTGACAAGGTTGTCAAAGTGTATGTGACCCAACCTTCACCTCCTTTCCTAGACAACATTTTTCATTTGCAATTTCACTTAATACATATATGTTGCTTGAAGTTCTTGCAGTTGTTGCAATCAATTTTCCTGAAACTTCTTTTCTTATCTCCCACTTTTGTGAATCGAAAGTAATTTTATGACCTTGGTCACACATTTGACTTACACTTAGAAGATTATGTTTCATATCTTATACTAGTAGAACATTGTTTTCCTTTGTATTCTTGTTTCCAATTCTGACTATGCCTTTTCCAATGATTTTAGTTGAATCATCATTTCTGAAGGAGGTTGATCCATCTCTTTCCTTTATTAATGTAAGAAACCTGTCTTTATCACCTGTCATGTGTTTTGAACTGCCACTATCAACATACCAACCATATTTCTTCTTCTTAACTTGTAGAGTAAGTGTCCATTCTTCATTGCTAGATTGATTCTTCTTTCTTATCCATATCCTCTTCTGAGGTTCCTATATGTGACTGTTGTTGTTTTGTTCTAGTTCTCTAGGAGGGACTATCATTCTACAATCGTTGGCCATGTGTCCAAAGTTGTTACACTTGTATAATTCCACTTCAATGGTCAATGATTCAAACTTGTTGTAACTTATTCTCTTTGTTTCGCTAGGCCTTCATGGATAACCCTTTTGTGTATGAATTTCAAATTTTTTTATGTTCCTGATGTTAGCTCTACAATTCACAACTTTATGTCCAAAATTATTGGATGCATAACATAATCCAAAAAATATAGTTTGATACTTGGGAGTTGAAGATCTTCTAAAAGGAGTTACTCTTATGAATCCTTCTTCTTACCGATGCCTATCTATTTTTGTCGATCATTGATTCTAAAATCTGAATCTTCTCGGTAGAGGAGTGTCCCTTTAATCTTCTTTGTAGATCTTCCTATCCCCTTTGATCGTTTCTGCATAGATTTTTGGATATGTTTCTTGTTTTGTTGTTTTGGAGCCTGATCCCTTTTCTGTCTGATTGTATCCAAGTCCGAACTTGTCATGATGAGGATTTTGATTGTTGATAATGTCATCCAAAACTTTTGAGTTGTTCTGTATATTTTTCTTTTGAATATCCTTTCTTAATGTGATAATCTCTGCTTCCAAATTTCCAATGATCCTGTCTCTTTATTCTAGTTGTTCTTTGAGTGCTTCTTCAATTCTTTTATCTTCTTCTATTTGAACCTTCAAATTTGTTATGATTTGTTCTAGTTCATGAGTGTCTTCTTTCTTGTCTAGTTTCGCTTGTAACTTCTTGTTTTTCTTCTTTTCCTTTATTATAACTTTTATGGCATTCACCAATTCTTATAGGTAGTTAACTTCTGACTCTTCATATTCTTCTTTAGTGTCTTCTTTATTAAATTCTTCTACTACCATGAATAGAACTATTTATGTCACACTGTCACTGACTTCATCTTCATCCAACGAGGAGATGTCTTTTTTGGTACATAAGCTTTTCTTGAAAGCTTTATTTTTTGTTATTTTTCCTTTATATGTTTGTTTGCTATTTGAGTAATCTTCATCATTCCTCTTTTTTTTATTATGAGGACATTTGTTACAAAAATGACCAATACCATCACAATTAAAAGAAATCAATGGAAGCTTACCTTTATATCTACCATTGGTTCCCTTGTTCAATCTTCTGACAAAGTTGGCCACTTATTCATCATCTTCCAAGATGTCACTACTGTTGCTATGTTCTTTTTCCTTTTTCTTTCCCTTTTACTTTGACCTTTTGGATGCTTTGAAAGCTTCTTCTTTTATATCTGGATTTTCTTGTTTAGTTCTCATTTCATATGCTATGAAGATTTCATGTAGTTCGTCCATGCTTATTGAGTCTAGATCTCATCTTTCTTCTAGTGCTGATATCTTAGGATCAAATCTCATAGGAAGAGATCTTAGTACCTTTTGAAAAATTAAATATTATTTAATTTCTTCTCCCAATCCTGTGATTGCATTTACTATTTCATCGACTCGTAAGAAGTAAGCTTCACTATTCTCATCTTCCTTCATCTTTAGTTGTTCAAACTAACCTCTGTAAGTTTGAAGCTTTACTTATTTGACTTTGAATCTCCTTAATAATTATTTTGAAGTTTATCTTTAGCATATTTACAATGTTTAAATTTGGTGTATACCAATCCACAAAGATCATTCAGAAGTGCATTTGTGGATTTGGAATTATTTTGACCTATTTTATTACTCTTTCATTTGTTAGCGGAGCTGTTGGTTCTTTGTATGCATCTACAACTGATTTCCAAATTTCAAATCCCTCTGCCTCTATATATGTTTTCATCCTTCTTCGCCAAAATGCATACTTTTGTCCATCAAACTATGGTATTCCATTTTAATACATGTTCTTGATATCTATGATATGCCTTTCAGTGGTTAAATTGATTTTTGAAGGAACCTTCTCTGATACCAATTGTTGGATTACTAAGAGGGGGGATGAATCAATAATAGAGCAATTAAATCCTTTTTAACCACAAAATGCAATTGTTATATCAATGTAGAATTGTCATCCAATAGTTGTAGAGTAAATAAACAATGAACATATGACCGATCATGCACATACACAGTACACCAACGTTTTTACGTGGAAACCCAAAGTGGGAGAAAACCACATAATGCTTTTTATTATATGTCTTTAAGAATTACATTCATTGGAAGCACCAACTTCCTTTGTTTTCCAGCTACAACTGGAAGGAGGCTCCAACCCCCTAGTTTCTCAGGCTACAACCTGAGGGAAGCTCGAAATCCCCAATTCTCTGGCTACAACCAGAAGGAGGCTACAACCCCCTATGTTCTCTGGATACAATCGAAAGGCAACTACAACCACCTGTCCTTTCCCTGTCCAATTGCCCTGACATAGAATTAGAATGATGGAATCACTGTCACACAATCGCTTTGAGATATACCAATGTAAAATTGTACCAACCTGTACCACTGACCTGCAACCAACTTGTACAACTTCCCTACAATCAATATGTACCTAAACTAAACATGTATCAACCAAATACAAGAGATACATGACCTGTAGTTCTACAACCTGCATATGTACGTGCCCTACATATACAAAAAAATGTGTATCTACACATCCTTTCTGTTATACAGCCTGTGTATACCCTCTAAAAACTAGTATACAATAGATACATGACCTATAGTTATGAAACATGCATATGTACGCGCCCTATACATACAACAAACGACATATGTACACATCCTATCTATTATGCAACATGTGTATACCTTCTGAAAAATAGGATTTTCTTTCATCTGGAAACTTCTGACCCTTTGCAGCTTCTTCACATAGATCTCCAACCTGTCATTGTATCTAGACTATAAATGTATCATTTGCATGCATCCTCATGCATAACCTTTACCCAAAAACTCCATATCTCTCTCTAGTCATGTGCCATATAAGTGTGTGTAATCATGAACACGTATAATAACCCTCACATGATCTAGACATCAAGCCATTTCTTATATTCAGCCTCTCCATACATCAACCACTTCACAAATACAAGCTCTCAACCATGTACCACAAAAAAACCCTTAGTCGTATGCCAAGAAATACAAGATGTTCCTCAACTCTAAAAAGAAGTATCAATGATAAATATTGATTATACTAAGACTGTATTTATGTAGATCTGAATTATACAGAAGATTCCATACAACCAATAATCTCTCTAGGGAGAATCATCAAATATCTATAACCATTTCTCATGCATACATAAAAATCCAAATACTCATAGAAATAAGGCATACATTTTGAATCAATGGATAGATATGATGTATCTGATCGCTATAAACCTTCCTGGGAGCTTGATCTCAGAATCTAGAACCTCGATATCTTCATCCTCTCAAGTTTCTATGGCTTTAATCTCATGTATGCACCCTAATACATTGTTAGCCCACATACACCTCAGAATTTAGGTTCTTTTTGTATTCACTATAATTCCGAAACTTTTGACGTCAACCCTTCATGCTACCTCAGACTTTCAAAACTTTAAATGTATCAATGAGTACTTGCAATAAGACTTACACAACAATAGATATTCAATGTGATCAAGTGTAATTAAATGAGAGATCCTTTCCTCTTATTTATGATTTCATGTAGCTTCCTCAAGGGGTTACCTTTTAACCATATTCACCCACTTTCCTTATTTTAGTGTTAACCCACTTCTAACCACTTGTCCACTTAAGTTAACCACTTTCCATAATTAGTAAGTTCTCCTTTAACTTTATTATTTAAATAATTTATTTTTCATCCACTTTGACTTATAGTACACCCATCACTTCACTTTATTATTTAAACAATTTCTTCTTTGCAACCACTTTGACTACTTTGACCTTTTGGGGCTTCTACATGACTCATAAGGGTTCTCCAACTTCACATGACCATAACTCTCTAACCGTGAGGAGTTATGTAATGTTCCACATACCACCATAAATGGAATGACATGTATCATCCATCTAGAATAGTCCTACCTTAAAATATGTAAAAACTCATACCATTATCCATCAAACAAACTTGGGTCCATTACCCAAACCTTTGTGCTACCAGAATTTGCTACCGGAATTTCTTCAAGGGTTGACATCAATGACAACCAACACAATTAATAAATAAAAGTTTTAAGTGTCATAGATAAGAAAATGGAGGTGAATATTGCAATGAGGAGTTTGGCGATTATTGTTCAAACCATAGGATTCATAGAGAGAAAACAATTCCAAGAATGCCACAAGAAAATGGTGTGTCAGAAAGGATGAACAAGACAATCATGGAGCATGCAAGGAGTATGAGATTGCATGTTGGGTTTCCCTTACAGTTCTGGGAAGATGTTGTAGATAATATTTTTTACTTAATAAATACAATACCTTCAAGGTCTTTGTATGACGGAATTCAAGAGGAGGCATGGACATGTAAAAAGGTAAACTATTCTTTTTTGAAGAATAGTAACAGGTACCTCAAATTCCTACAAGTGTTGTTAGAATATCTAATAGGTTAATTAGACCCCCTGAATGATGCTCTCCTTCATTGTATTATTTATTTTTGAGTGATTCTGGTGAACCAAAAAGTTATGAAGAAGCAATTGTAATATCCCCCGACAGAGCCCCAGTTGTAATTATGAATTGTAAACATGTTTGATAGGCTGGTGAGTTGAGTTATAATAAGCTATGAGGCTTATGTGATGATTAGGCCAGAGATCTAGGATGCTAAGTCCAGGTGTAGTGTCCCCAAGGCCGAGCCCCATTGTAAACCATGTTTTGGAGGAATTGTAATTATGTTTTATAGGCTGGTGAGCCAAGTTTTTATAAGTTGGAGGCTTATGTGTTGTCAGGCCAGAGAGTGAGTGTTGAAGGCCAGGAGCCTACTATTGTATATGTAATCATGCAGAACAATTAATAAAACATAAACACCACCATGTGCAGACCGACCACGATGAATGAGTGAAGGGGGACTAATCATCTATAAGGTGGGCAAGGAATTAGGGGCTGGAAGGTGGGAAAAGGGGATAAGTGTTGAGCCTGGGGGCTAAGCCTAGGGGGCTTAAGCCTGGGAATAATATTTTAATATTATTCCAAAAAGACAGGTGCATTTTGTGTTTTATCCTAAGTGTTGGCAAGAGAGGACGTACAAGGGTGATGCGTGCTGGTGGAACGCATGCAGTGCCATGGGTGACAAGTGTCAACCCTGACGCATGCGAATAAATGGCCAGGGTGAGCCGTGAGGAAGGTTCCTCCTCCTCCATTCGACTCATGGACTACCAGAAGGTGAACTAGTCTAACTCCTGTAAAGAAACCCTCATGTATCCTCTAAACCGAAAAGGCGTGTATCTGTGTTTGTTCCGGGATAGCCAGTACCACCCCTGTCTGAACAGTTCGAACCTGTGTTGACCTTGCGTGGATTGTTTGTCACGCATCCCCGACAACCAGAGCGTGAGTCTATTGGGAAATAAGAAGTGACCAACCATTGTTGAACCTGTTGGGAAGCCTGTGTTTGCTTTCCTCGTGATTTGTTGTGACCACGCAGTGCTGGACTACGTGGGGTCTTGTTGGCCAGTGGTACAACATTCTCTCCAGGTGAGAGAGGTGATTGTGGTTAGAAGAGGCAAGTTGTCAAGCCTGCGAGCAACTCCTTCCAGGTGAGAGAGTTGCGGGGAAGTGGTTCCCTCTAGAGAGTGTCTAGCACCAGCTTCAGGCTCTGAGACTTCCTGATCCGGCCTGTTGCTAAGACCCAGAGAGGGAGGTTAGCACCGATGGACTGTGCTTGTGAAGGTGTATACTCCCAGGCGGAACAGGCATGTGGGGAATGAGAGTCTGGTAGTAGTGGGCGTAAGATGGCATCTTGGGAAGAACCCTTCCAGATTGTATGTGTTGTTTTCCCTGTAACCTCAGCCTAGCCTAGGATTCCTTGTCTTGGGGTGGAGCTTAGTCCCAGCTCGGGGGTGACCCACTGCTGAGCTGATGAGCAGTGTGGTCTAAGGCTGGGAGGTTCGTGGAAGGCCTGCACTTGGTTGGTGGATTCTACCACTGTTTTACAGATAAGTAACAGATGATTCTTTAATTATGTTTTGTATCTCTGTGTATCATAATTATCATGCATTCTGCTGTGCATTTGGATTAATGTATTTGCCTTGGATTATTTATGTTAAAAATGATTCGTATGCTTACTCTGAGCTTAATGTATTTCTTTTCTTAAATGCATGCGATTAATTATGGATGAGAATGTGTTATTCCACGTAGTAACACCTACATGGTAGCCAAGGTGCACTATAGTTATTCTGGGTTATCTACTAAGTGGTGTTATAGTAACCTTGGTAGTTGAGTGAAAGGGGTGTTACAGTTTGGTATCAGAGCGATTAAACAAAGTAATAGAAAGGTGTGCTACACTAGGAGCATGTTTTGTATATGAAATTATGCACATCATTAATAAAAAATATACATTGTTGTGTGTACACCATCCATGAAGAAAGAGTTATGGGGGACTAAGTTCCACTAGGTAGGAAAGGGGCTAAGTGTTTAGGAATAGGGGCTAAGCTAGAGGGCTTACCTCTAAAGGAATATTATTATTATATTATTATTTCCTAGAGGAAAAGGTTGACTTAACTGTGTTGTCCTAAGTTCCTAGGGAAGGGGGACGCGTGTTTAGTATAACTCATGTGGCTTTAGGGAGACATGTGTCAACCTGAACGCATGAAGTTTTAGGTGGGAAGGTCAGATCATCGTGGGGGTTCCCTCAGCAGTCTCATGATTCTCATGATTTCCACAGATCCTTCACCATTGTGTCTGTACTCTCACGAGGTTAGACACCCTGGAAGAGAGCCACACTCCCCACTGATGCATGTGTAATTGTAAGCTATAGTTACTGAACGTTGTCCTGTGTGTTTTTCCTGTGAAGCCCAACGCATTTGTATTCACCTGAGTCGTGTTGTCGCTTAGCGTTTAGTTGTTTCCACATTCGGTGTCCATTCCCATTTGTTATTGATGCGATCACCTGTGTGTTAGATGAATGTTGTTGTTGTATTGCTTAGGAGTTGAATTGAAGAAGCAAGTTGTCAGGCCTATGAGGAACTCTCCCAAGTGAGAGATTTTGCTGGGAAGTGAGTTCTCCTGGAGGGAGTCCCATAGCAACTACAGTACTCTGAGACTTCTAGTCCAGCCTGCTGTTGAATCTGAAGGTAAGGGAGGTGTAGTAGCCGATGGACTTGCATTAGTAAAGGTGTACCCTCTTGGGGTGGAACAGGCGTCTGGGGAATGAGGGTATGTGGGTTGTGGGCATAAGTGGCTCCTGGGATAAAATATCCTTCCTGTTATTTTGTGCAACTTCCTTGTTGTTCTTGCCAAGTCTAGAATTCCCTTGCTTGGTGGAGTTTAGTCCCAACTTGGGGGTGGCCCACTCCTGAGTGTGATTTGCAGTGTGGTATAAGGCTGGGAGGTTCAGGGAAGGTCTGCACGTAGTTGGTCTACTTCAATTGAAATATAACTACCCATTCCTATGTTCATTTACATGTGTATTTGTACATGCTATATTGACGAGTATTGCATGCATATATTGTTATATTATGGGTTCTTCCTATGATTATTCCATGTATATTCTTTTACTGTTATTTCCGCATTAGTGTGTGTATTAGCAGAATATGTTGTTTGTTTATGTTTATATTTATAGGCATATGATAATTGTTATTTCTACGAGATAGCATGGCCCGTCCTGGGTGGCTGGGGGTGTGACAAAATGGTATCAAAGAAGAGAATCAAAGGATTCAGTCATTAGGTAGTGCTACCCCATAGGGGTTGGTGGATGAGGACGTCACAAAATGGTAGCAAAGAGTGGTTTCAACACTGATCCTGGATGGGATGTGTAAATGGTTAATGAAGCAAAGGTTTCAGAGTGAATTGTTGTCGAGAGGGACAAAATTTAAATTTCAGAGCATTCCTGAGTGCCAGGAAGCCACCGTGTGAACACTTGTATTGTGTTCAGAAGAATAGGAAGTATAGAAGTTCAAGAAAACCTACAGAGGAAGGATACCACCAAAACTGTGGTATTGGGCCACAAATTTTAGAATTAGACTGTAGGATCTGTTTGAGAGAAGGAGGATCCTTCACAACCATCATATCTAGGAGGAGGAACATGGTGGATAAGCACCAAAGTCCTTCGGGACTTCATTGCTCTGACTATTTGAAGTTACTTTTTGTAAAAAGGGAGCAAAAGCGTTGAATCTTCAAAGTCACGGAGTGGATCTATGCCGTAGATCTGGGGAAAAGTGTTTGACCATTGGTTCGGCCGAAGATAGATTAGAGCCATTAGATCAAGCCAAGAGTAGAGGGTAAGGCACAATGGGAAGAGAAGATCGCAGCTGACAGCTATGCACATGAATGGTTGTGAGTCATAGATATCACAAAAGTTCGTAAATTCAACACTTCGGGAGAAATGGAGTGTGATAGAGTGAAGAAATTTCGAGGTCCTGACATCTGGAGTCAATCTGGACCGTCTATTTCAAGGGATACTTGTCCAAATATTAAGAAGGTTCAAAGTTTCGTGAAAGGCAGGAAATCCCCGAAGTCCCAGAGCACCAAAGTAACGTCACCAGGGTGACGTGGACTAGTTTTACAATTTGACAGTTCGACAACTTGGAGAAAATGTCGAAGGAAGGAAATCCCCGAAGTCCTGAACCACTGAGTATGACTTGGAAATATGACATCACCTAGGGTAACGTGGACCTACCTAGGTTTTCCACATGTCACCACCTTAACTAATGACAACTTTACTATGTGGACCGAGAAGGTTAAGAAGTTCGAAAGTTTGATGTTCAAAAGACTTGAGGTGTGCAAGTGTAAAATCTTCTGATTTCTCTGAGTTCCGAAGTCCCGTAGCCCTAAAGTCTCAATGTGACGTGACTCATTGATGCCACTTGAGATGATGTAGACACACGATATGTGTGCCACATTTTAGTGAGTTATGTACTCTTTGGAAGATTGAAATTCTAGTCAGATCATGACACGTGTCACCCGTTAGATTGGGCCACATGTCTTCCTCTAGTATTATGTCACATGGAACTTCTCTCGAGTATGGTTAGTGGGGCCCCTGATGGATTGCACAAAGAAGCTAAACTTGGCCAAGAATTTTTAAATTTTGAAGTCTCCTGAAGCTATGAAGAGCATAGTGAATCCTCACTGTTGATTGAGGAGGGACATGCGGTAGTAGATCTCATATTCCAGAGACTTAGAAATATGAAGGATTCAAGGTATAAGCAGTCGAGGTCAAGGAATCTTGAAGGCCAGAGTATATCTTGATCATTGATCACTTGGGACATGTGGCAATAGATTCCAAGGTCCAAATACTTGGTACTATGGAGGAATTGTGTTGTAATTGCATTGAGTCGACAACTCCCAGAGGTCGGAGTCAATCTCGACTATTGATTCGAAGAAGGTATGTGGCAATAGATACCACATTCTGGAGACTGGGCACTCTGGAAGGTTAGAGAGTATGGATATCCCAGAAATTTTGAAGCTTGGAGTTCCATAATAAATCCCAATCGTTGTTTGTTGAGGAGCAGCGGACCATAGATCCACCCCACTTCGTTAAGTTCTCCATCAGAAGAAATCAGGCACGAAGTAGCAAGAGATTCTGAAGCCAAAGTTCTGGAGCCCTAAATATATCAAGGCTATGGATAAGAACCTATTTGATAGCACCGGGTCATAGCCCGTGGTCACATGCAAATTGAGGGCTGAAGAAAAGGGGCTAGCGCCCAAAAAAAAAATGTGTTAAAGAAGGGAAAAGGGGTTAGGAAGGAAGCCTATGGGTTTTCTTTGGTTCATACCTGCATCATGAGAGGTACTAAAGAACTAGGAACTTTATTATAGGGTCCAAAAAATATCTAAGAGCTATTATCTCAAATAAAAGAGATCACTTCACAAGAAGTACATCAGAGAAAAAACACAAGTTTTAAAGGATCATAATTTTTTGCTCAAAACTTAGAATTGAGCAAGGAAGCAGTCATTGGAAAGGTATTGGAAAGAGGATTACATGTATTCATCCATATTTAAGGAGTGAACAACTTAGATCACAGGAATTCAGAATGAATATTTTGGTGACCATAAAAGGAAAAAAATTGCATATAATACCAAAATGGTATATCATGGGTTTAGCTAGATCAGAGTAATCCAAATAATAATGGACTGCTGAAAATTAATATTGACAGAATATCTGGTGGAAATTATGCAAAGTAGACAAGGAAAAAATCATGGATGGAGTCAATTCCATGAACATCCTAAGATAATGGAAGAAGAAATCATGATATAGATATCAAGCTAATAGGAATTCATGTCAACACTCCAGGGTGGAAAGCTATATTAGTAGAGGATTGTTGATGCACTCCAAAGATGTGAAGGTATTTCCACAAGAGCATGGAGATATCAATTCAAGAATAATTTAAAAGTGAAATGAATTTTAAAGATAAATCAATAAGTAACCAGGAAGAATAAAATGATTCTATGCATGGTTTTGAATGTAGAAGAGATGGGGCCTAAAAAGAATCCATCTTAAGTAACATAGAGCCATGGGTGACAACCCAAAAGGTTGGAGGTATCACTTGAATCTATGATGGTAAGGTAAAAGAAGGAATTTCATTTAATTCTATGCAACTGGAACATGGGGCATATGTGCATCCTTACAGTATGCTATAGATTGGATAGGTAAGTCAAGTTTGAAGCTAGTTGGGATAGATGGATCTAGAAAAAAAATAAAAATTTGAATGTTAATGTCATCATTAGTAATTGGTTGGAAATGAAAAGGCAACCAAGAGTGATTTGGATAGGAAGTGCTCATAAAAAAAATATTCATGTACAGTGACTACAATGAGAGCACAAGAAGATTCAGTAATCCAGGAATAATCGAAGCCTTCTGGGATCAGCAAGGAAAAGTTGCACATGGGAAAGAAGTTTTTGAAAATGTGGTAGAAACAGTTGAATTAGGGTTGGTTGAACAACCATAAGCAGAAAATGAATTCTTTCATGTTGCAAGTGTTGTTGATGATGTTGCTACATATGGAAGGAAGAAACATAAACTTGAAGGCTGGTTAGGTTTTATAAAATAAGCATGAAAGATTCTACTTCCATCAACCATACAGGTAACATCAAATTTATTAATGGAAGTCATGCAGGTATGATTTTTTATTACTCTTATTGCATAATTTCTTAAGGGAAATTAGGTAAGAATTTCCTCGGCCAGAGTTATTTTATAAAATCACATGATTATATTATTTGAATGCATACCACTAGATGTGGTAAAGGCTGGAGGCATGTATTAATCCAAATCTTTTTAGCTTGTGAATGCACACACTGACATAGTAGAATGTCATGTTAATTTGGTTGTGGGGTAATAACCAAAGAATTACAAGATAAGAACTTGTTATAGGAAAGAATGCCAGTAAGCTACTTATGTATGAGACCGGGACATGGTTGGATATGTCAAGGTATGGATATGGAAAGGTTATGAGCCACACAAGTACTAAAAGATTCCTACATTTAAATAAAACTTGGACTACAACCTTTTTGAGAACACTAATGAATACCACATAATTATATTCTTGGTGTAGTGTTCGGGTCGAAAATGAATGCATCCAATTAATTGGGAAGACAATAGGAAGTGTGTGGAGAATGTGTCAACACATTGACTAGAATTCCAACTTATGGATGGTGAGATACATGACTATGATAAAGAGCATTATGTAATTCAATGCAAGGTGCACTGAATAAGTATGCATTGAGAATTGCACTCATGCATAGTAAGTGATAGAATTGTATACTAAATGAAATGGTTGAATGTGTTTTGTAAGTACATGCATATATATTATTGCATGGAAATAATTGTTACTAACAGTTGAAATGTTGTTAACTCATGAAGTTGAGGACATTTCAGGGAGGTGTTAGACATTGCAATAGGAAAGTTGCAATTCAAGTAGTCACATGAGCATTGACTACAGGAAATTTTATCGTTCAAAAAATGAAGTAACAAACTTACAGATATTACTGTGAACATGCATATGCATAGAATGATGAGTCATTCTATTTTATTAAATTGTTGGGTAATTGTGATTTAATTTCTAGGTGCAGGAAATTCTAATATCATTGCATAAGATTTTTTACATATTCAAATTGAATTATGATGTAAAAAAAAACTGACAATTTGTTGGTTGTAGGCAAGATGAAGGATTGCAGGAAAAATGGTATGTAGTTGGTGCCTATGGAAAACCACAAGGAAGGTTGCATTCATAATATGGAAACAACCAAGAAGAATTCTGAAATAGAATTTCATGTTTTGGGGGAAAAGTTGAATTCCCTTTTGAGCCAAGTTTGAGTTCCTAAATGAATTCTTTTATGTTATCTCATGATAAATTCATGTGGGTGATGCAGATGAGATGATTTTGATTAAATTTAGAATGTTGAATACACAGAGTAGCTCGGGGAAGATCCTATTTAGAAATCTTTGAGGGAAGTTGGAACTCCTAGAGCCACGGTTCTCTGAGACTTCTGGTCCAGCCTGTTGATGAAGCCCAAGGAAAGGGAGGTGTAGCAGTCGATGGACTATGTGACAGTGAAGGTGTACACTCCTCGGGTTGGACAGGCATGTGGAGAAGAGAGACCGTTGGATGTCCAGTGTTGTTGAGGTTTGGTACCTTCGCCTAGACCATGTTGATATGGATTGTGGACCATGGCTATCTTGGGAATCCATTTCCTCGATCGAGTCATAGCCTTGCTCAGGGGTGGAAGGTATTCTCAATCAAAAGATAAGTATCAATTATGTATTCATTGTATGTTGTGTATCTTGTATACATGTTATAATGTTGTTAGAATTTTATGTATATATATTGCATATATGTTCTAATGTTGCTTCCAAATGAATAGGTGTATGAGCAAAGTGTTTATGTCTGTGGAGTCATAGCCCTGCTAAGAGTTTATCAATAGTAAGGTCTAAGGATAGGTGGAACATCATGAATCTACAACCAGTCGGTTCTTTCAATGAGTTTTAATTGAATCATGTAACAAGGAACAATGAGTTGAATTCTTTCTCAAAGAAAATCTATCGAATAGAGAAATTGAGTTTCAGTGGCAATATGAACACCAAAATTGGTGCTTGAAAGTAGAGCACCAGGTGGATAGTAGGCTTCCAATAGCTAAATCTTGGAGCTTTTTGAATAATTTTTGAATTATATATGTATAAACAAGTTGAACTGAGGACAATGAAATATTAAGGGGAGGGGATTGTAATATCCCTCGATAGAGCCCCAGTTGTAATTATGAATTGTAAACATGTTTAATAGGCTGGTGAGATGAGTTATAATAAGCTAGGAGGCTTATGTGATGATTAGGCTAGAGAGCCTAGGATGTTAAGGCTAGGAGCCTATTTTTTATATGAAATTATGTAGATCATTAATAAAAATTACACATCACTACGTGTAGACCCTCCACGAAGAAAGAGTTATGGAGGACTAATCTCCACTAGGTAGGGAAGGGGCTAAGTGTCTAGGAATAGGGGATAAGATAGAGGAATTACCTCTAAAGGAATAATATTATTATATTATTATTTACTAGAGGATAATGTTGACTTAACCATGGTGTCCTAAGTTCCTGGGAAAGGGGGACGAGTGTTAAGTGGAATTCATGCATCTTCAGGGATACATGTGTCAACCTAAGTGCATGCATTTTTGGGTGGGAAGGTCATCTCGTCGGGGGGGGGAGTTCCTCACCAGTATCACGATTCTCATGACTATCAAGGATCCTTCAACATTGTGTTTGTACTCTCACAAGGTTAGACACCCTGGAAGAGAGCCACACTCCCCACTCATGCATGTCCAATTGTAACGTACAGTTACTGGACATCGTCCTGTGTGTTTTTCCTATGAAGACCGACGCATTTGTATTTGCATGAGCTGTGTTGTGTCTTAGCATTTGGTTATTGCCACATTCGGTGTCCATTCCCATTTTATGTTGATTCCATCACCTATGCGTTAGTTGAATGTTATTATTGTATTGATTAGGAGTTGAATTGAAGAAGCAAGTTGTCAGGCCTGTGAGGAACTCTCCCAAGTGAGAGAGTTTGTTGGGAAGTGAGTTCTCCTAGAGGGAGTCTCATGGCAGCTATGGTACTCTGATACTTCTAGTCCATCCTGTTGTTGAATCCCAAGGTAAGGGAGGTGTAGTAGTCGATGGACTTGTATTAGTGAAGGTGTACTTTCCTGGGGTAGAATGGGCATGTGGGGAATGAGGTTCTATGGGTTGTGGGCATAAGTGGCTCCTGGGATAAATGATCCTTCCTATTATTTTGTGCAACTTACTTGTTGTCCTTTCCAAGCCTATAATTCCCTTGCCTGATGGATTTTAGTCCTAACTTGAGGGTGATCCACTCCTGAGTGTGATGAGCAGGGTGGTCTAAGGCTGGGAGGTTCATGGAAGGTCCGCACACAGTTGGTTTACATCAATTGAAAGATAAGTACTCACTCCTATGTTCATTTACATGATGTGTATTTGTACATTCTATATTGGTGAGTATTTCATATATATGTTGTTATATTATGGGTTATTCCTGTGATTACTGCATGTATGCGTTTACTGTTATTTCCACATTAGTCTGTGTATTAGTAGAATATGTTGTTTGTTTATGTTTATATTTATAGGAAGATGATAATTGTTATTTCTACAAGATAGCATGGCCTGGCATGGGTGGCTAGGGGTGTGAGAAAATGGTATCAGAACAGAGAATCAAAGGATTCATTCGTTAGGTAGCGCTACCCGATAGGGGTTGGTGGTCGGGGACGTTACAACAATGCAAGTAGAAACTAAAAAGAAGCGAGAGAAAGGAATGAAAGAGAAAATCGATTCCTTGGTAAATAAATAGACTTGGGACTTGGTTCATTTTCCTGCAGGAAAAAGAGCATCGCTGAATAAATGGGTTTACAGGTTGAAGGAAGAATATGGAGGCAAGAAATTGTACAAGGATATACTTGTTGTAAAGGGGTTTGCACAAAAGAAATGTATAATTATTGATGAAATATTTTCTCCTTTTGTTAAGATGACTTCAATTAGGACTATTTTGAATCTTTTGGCAATAGAAGATTTTCATATTGAACAGTTAGATGTAAACACATCTTTTCTCCATAGGGATTTGGAGGAATATATTTACATGCAATAGCCACAGGGGTATGAGGTCAAAGGAAAGGAGAATTGGGTATGCAGGTTGAAGAGGAGTTTGTATGACCTAAAGAAATCTCCAAGGCAATGGTATTTGAAGTTTGACAGGTTTACGGCAGAACAAGGTTATAGTATATATCGTTATGATCATTGTGTTTATTTTAAAAGGTAGAAAATGGAAGTTATATTATCCTGTTATTGTATGTAGATGACATGCTTATTGTAGGGTCTAATATGAAGGATATAAATGTTCACAAGAATAAATTAGCTAATTCATTTGTGATGAAGTATTTGGGTGCTACAAATAAAATCCTTGGTATGAGAATAACAAGAGACAGGAAAAAACGCAAATTGACATTGTCTCAGGGTGAGCACATAAAGGTGTTGGAGAGGTTTAGAATGCAGAATGAAAAACCAATTAGTACACCTTTGGCTAGCCATTTCAAATTAACTAAGAAAATGTGTCCCAAGACACATCAAGAGATAGACTACATGTCCAAGGTCCCTTATTCATCAACAATTGGTAGCTTGATGTATGTGATGGTTTGTACAAGACCATATATTGAACATGCGGTGGGATTTCTAAGAAGGTATATGAACAACCCAGGTAAATAACAATAAGAGGAAGTAAAGTGGATTCTCGGGTATTTGAGAGGTATTGCTACTCATGAATTATGTTTTGGAGGTTCAAACACTGTTCTACAGGGATATGTTGATTCATATATGGTAGGTGATAAATATAGCAGGAGGAGCATGTTGGGCCCCAACAACCCCCTTCTTTATTTTTAATCAAAATCTAGGGTCCCTCGAAATTTTACTTGGATTCTTTGTTTTTTTCCCTTTGAATTGATTGGATTGGTATTGGTTTGCTTTGTTTCGAGGTTGGTTTTAGTTTATATTATTTTTTTTTATTTTTTTTGGGTTTCATGAAATTCAAATGCCATTTCATTTTTCTTTCTATGGAGTTTTGATGTTGATGGATGAGCTTCATAATTCGGGAGTTTGTTATTACCTGTTCCTTATTGAATTTATTTTCTATGAGAATGGCTTGATTGAATACTTGGATTAGTAACAACGATTTTACAGGAAGAACGTTTATTGTGACACATCATTTCTATGAAATTTGTTCACATTTGATCAATTTTGAATGAGGGAGAGACAAACATAGAAATCTTAATTTAAACGAAAACTTTAATTTTTGTCAACTTTTACTTTCGTTTAAATTATGATTATGTTTTCGTATTTTGCTCATTAACAATCATTTTCACAAAATCATTTGGTAGGTTTAATTAATTAAATTATCTTTTTAGTTTGCATCTCATTTCAAAATAAAAATAAAATAATAATAATAATAATAAAGAATTATCTATTATTTGTTTGATTTTGTGAAAAGCCAAAATTAATATTTTTCTCCTCTCCATCAACTTGAAGCTTCTAGAATTTTAAGATCATATTTGAAAGGAAAATATAAACAATGTTTGTTTAGAACTTATAGTTAGTTTAAATTCATTTTTTATTTTATTGTTCTAGATTTTGTTTCATTCACAATTTTTAGGTTATTAATTTAGGTTTCTTTTTGTTTCACGGGTTTCTACTATCAGTTATTTGGTATGAATATGATCATGGCTTGATTTTTTTATCTACATACGTTCAAGATAATTGATCCAAAAATAATATTGGATTACTGCAAATAAATTATGAACAACAACATATAAGATTTGCAAATGTGTTCAAGAACAGACAAACGATTATTCAAAACTTATTTCAGCCAAACCGTAAGGAATCTGAAGAAACGCTTCAAAACCCATCTCCAAAATGGACCCATTTATCTTACAAAGAAGAATTTTCGCAAACAAACGCATGATTTGAGAGATATCTGTGTCTCTTTACAAGACAAATTTTAGGTGGCGGAAATTATTAGTAACACCTAGACTGTTAATTCATTGTATAAATATATGAGAAAGTTGAGAGCCATGGATATCCAAGAAATTGAGAGGAGGATTGTTATCCTTTCTCTTTTGTATATTATTTCTTTTGTAAAAAAAATTTCTTTTGAAATGGAGTAACAGATGGTTCAAATCTTTGGGAGAATGGACAAGTATTTTCAAAGAAGAATATGGAATTCCAGGTTGCTTAATGGCTTTTGTCCTGTGAGTAAAATGGTTTTATTTTCATTATAATATCTTCATATTATTTGAATAATTGATTATGCATTGATTTAAATTATATTTAGTTTGTTTTATCAATACATAGTTAATTTCTATCATTTATATATAATTTTTTTCAATCTTTAAAAGTCTATTATCCCAAAGGTTCTTCCTGGACCATATGATGAACATATTTTGTTGAAACTATATGAGAAAGAAGTTTACTCTTTGGCTTTCATCCTGTGTAGACTTTGTAGTGTTTTTTCACTGTCTTCTCATGTAATTTCTTGATGTGAAATGTTATCGGTGTTGAATTAGCTTTAGTTAGTTCTGCACATAATATTTTATATCCTGTTTTTTTTTATGTTGTTCATTATCTTTTGGTTTAGTTTATATTTGTGACTGATCATCTATTGAATTATTTTGAGTTTACATATGATGCTAGATAGTTGGTAACACCATTCCTGAGAATTGGAATTTCTTTCATTTTCAGTTATTGGACATTTCAAGGTCACAATATATATAATTATTTGTCTTTCTGTCGTTATAAACTCGCTCAAGAATATGAAACACTTCCTTGAATTTATTCAGGAAGCATTATGCCTGATTTTGTCATTGGTTTACACTTTACACAGGTTAAGAGGAGCTCATACAATACAAAGAGATGAATTTAGCTTAGTACTATTGATCAATGAGACGTTAGTAGGTGCATTGATTTCTTTTATTCATATTTGTTTATATATGAATGAGATGATGATTGTGTTAATTATCTTTGACTATTTCTGTGTCATTGTTTCAATTGTATTTCCTTAGTATTTATTAGTTTAAAATCTTTAAACATTAAAAAAAACAAAAATATTTATGTTCTTACTTTATCTTATTTTGAAACATTATTATGAACATTCATTTTCACAAGATTTCAAGTAAACCTTGTAAACTGTATATAGATTTTTTATAATCATTTGTATATTCACGTTTCTTTTTAATAAAAATTAGTAAGTAATATATCATTTGTTGTAATCATAGCTTTAGATTAGTTTATTTCTTTTACGGTTTTTAGGACTTTAGTTGGCTAATGGAGCCATTAAAACCGTCGTGTCAGATCATAAAAAACGGCTTGGGTTAATTAGACAACCTTGGTCTGGATCTAACCTTCTAGTTGACAGTGTGTCATTTATGCCCGTCAACAAATGGCACTAGAAGGAGGGATGAGGTAATTTTAATGATTAATTGTTTTACCCCTCAACCTGTCATAATTCTAGATTTATAAATTCTTCTTTTGTGTTATCTTGAAATGCACTAAAAGGTAGGACAGACTGACAATCTAACCTTGTAGGAGTCTTTGTTTTGAATTTATTTAATTTCCCATGGCTACCCAAATCACTGTGTTGGAACATGCTTTCCACTTCTCATTACCTAATATTCCCAACAAGACAATCTCTCTCTTATCCAAACTCACCTTTGATGGTGGGGGGAATGTATCTGCAAAAGCCCATCTTAACAATTTTTGGTGTAAATGCATCAAGAATGATATTTATGATTTAAATGTTTTATGCATATTGTTCTCTTTTACTTTCAGGGGTAGGATTAAAAATTGGTTTCAATCTTTTCCAGCATATCATATTATTGATTGGTTTCAATTTGTAGAGGAATTTTTAGATGTTATTGAAATCTATTATTACAATCGAGTATGTGACGAATTTCAGGCTCTACTAATCAATGATGATTCATCTCCAGAAGACTTTTCAAAAAGAATCCCTCACGGTCTCGGTAAATTTAATCTTGATGACATGTCATTTGTACTAAATATCCTCTATGATGCTTGTGCCCCTTTCTTCCAGTCATATTCAATCGTGAATGATGAATCAATTACAAATCTTGACACCCAATTGCAAGATGAGAGGACTCCATCAGAAAACATTGAACAAGCAAGGGAGGCAGAATCTATTGAAAGCTTCTTCAAATGTCTCTGGATCATGAATCTCTAAAACTTAATCCAAAAGAGAAGAGGCCCGCTAGAACTATGAATGTGTTTGATGTTTATCTAAAGGATCAACGATAAGATCACTGACCGCTTCTCCTATTGATCAAACCCATCTAGGAAGTAGTGATGTTGGTTCAAGTTTAGGTTCAATGAACTCATCTAGAGAAAGGTGACCATGCGGAGGTGGATTTTCATCCTCATTGTCATCATCTAAACAAGAATAAACCAAAATAGGAATAGAAGAAGGCACAAATGTCGAAGTTGTCTCGCGGACCAAAGAATGAGCAAACATTGAATTAGGCTCACATGCCAAGATATTTTCATCAAATTGAACATCTCTTCTATTAATAATTTCATTACAATGAGGTTGAAGAAATTTGTAACCTTTGACATCTTCAAAATAACCAACAAATATACACTTCTCACTTTTAGGCTGCAATACTTTCCTTTTCTCATCAATAATGTGAGCCCATGCTACACTTCTAAATATATGAAAGTGACTTACACCTGGCTTAATTTTATTCCATGCTTCTTCCGATGTTATATTTTTAAGAGCCTTCGTGGGAGTGTGATTTACTATGTAATTTGCACTATGGATTTTTCCCAATACTTTAGACTTAAGCCCTTATATTGGATCATATACTTAGTCATTTATTTTAATGTGTGGTTCTTTCTCTCAGAAATACCATTTTGTTGTGGTGTATATGGAACTTTTTGTTGCATTTGGATGCCCTATGTAGTGTTGTAACTTGTAAATTGATTTTTCACATATTCACCTCCATTATTTGTTCTTAACCTTTGAAGTTGATGTCCAGATTGATTTTCTACAAGGGCCTTGTGCCAAAGAACTTGTCAAAAACTTTTCTCTTAAGTTTTAAGAAGTAAACCCAAGTGCATATGGAAAATTCATCAATGAAATTTAATAAATACTTGCACCCAAAAAAACAAGGAGAAGAAAGTGGACCACACAAGTCACTTTCAACCAGATGCAAATGGGTTGAGGCATGCCAAGAGGCACGTTCATCGAAATTGTCCCGACGATGTTTGCTGAGAAAAAACCAGCACAAACACCATCTCTATATAGAACAAGAAGAAGATCAGACACCATTTGTTGATTACATAGTTGTTGCAATGAGCGATGTTTTAGATTACCAAACCCCCCATGCCAAAGTTTGTTGAATTCATTTCTATGAACAACAAAAGTTGATGGAAAAGATGATGACCCAAATTTTTCAAACTTGTACGACTTGGTAATATCGTCAATAATTTTAATTGTAAGAACATGTTGAGGATATTTTATATCCTTGATTACAACTTTGTGAGGTGAAAACTCTACGATTTTACCTTCACTTGGATGAGTGATTTGATATAATGATAGAAGGTTGCAGGAAAGACTCAAAACACATAATACATTATTAAAATGACCATTATCTACCTGAACTGTTCCAGACCCTACAACTCTAAGAGATCTATCATCACCAAAAACTATTTTCTTGGTGTTACATTCATTTAGAACAGAAAATATGGCTTTGTCCTTAGCCATATAATAAGATGCTCTAGAATCAATAAGCCACTCATCATAAGAAGAAGTAGAAGTTGCATTGAAGGAGAAACCGGAAGCAGAAAGTGCATATCCATGAGAAGAAGAAGAAGAAGTAGAATCAATAATGATGTTGTGCTTCTTCATCACTGCTTCTAAAGTTGCCATCTTATTAAAACATTTGGATTCCTCATGACCATATTTCTCACAAAAGTTGCAATGTTTGTCGGTCTTGTTAGTTTTAGACTTTACTCCTTTGTGGCCATTAAGAGGAGAGGTTAGAGGAGAGGGTTTGGGACCCTTGTTTTTATTTTTATTGTAGAAAGGATGTTGCTTCTAGGGATTCTTGTATTTATCTTTCTACTGGACCACTAAGGCTTTGTTGGATGTACTTGCAGTGCTAATCAATCCAAGTTGCACAAGCTTATCTTGCTCTCGAATTAGAGAATCACAAAATAAATCAAGAGAATTTTCTTTACAAGCTCTCCCTAGAGCTTATCTAGTGGCATAAAAGGTAGATACAAAAAAGAATATGCACTACTAAGCTTAGAAAGAATAACATATATTCATCAATCTTCCTTTAGATCTAGTTCACATTCTCTACACAAAAGTCTAAGTGTTTTGAACTTAGATAAGTAATCTTCAATGCAAGGAAACTCATTTGGACTTAAAGTCATTATTTGCAAATGGTGAGATCGAATAATATTGTGTTTACCAAACACATCTTCAATCTTTTCCCAAGCTTTATTTGGTCTCTCAATTTATTGAAGTTGAAACCTTAAATCAAGAGAGATGGAAATTTCAATTAGTCCACGGGATTCATCATTTATATTAATCCATTTAGAATACTTTTCATCATCAATGGGTTCTTATTCTTTTCCCAAGGTAATCCAATACAATCCTTTACTTCTTAATAAATCCTCCATATGGGATTTCCATTGGAAGTAGTCGGTTTTGGTAAGAAAAATATCATTCGGAGAAGCCATATTAAATATCCAAAGAAAATGGATTTAAAATCCGAAACTGATGGTCCGGATGGAAATATCTTGAAAAAGTAGGATGTTTAAAAAAATGACACTGAAAACAGACTTGGGATGTGAAATTTATTCCCTTTTGAAAAATGCATAAATGGTAACCAAAGATCCACGTTACAGGTAGAAGTTGGTCCATGTGGTGATACCCCTCCTAATAATCTCACTTTTACAAATAAGTTGCTTATGAAGTGACCCACTAGTATAGAATAAGTGGGGATCACTTTATAATGAAGTTAATGTTGTTTGTTGTAGCTTTAGGAGGTATTCCCACAAGAGTTCGGGATGTCATGCATGTGGGAATATTTTTTGGCACCAGATTAGCCTTTTGTTTCAATGAAGTCATCCCCGGAATGAGGCTAGGGCCTCATGGGAAAGTTGATGGGCTTTGTGGGCTTGTGATGGGGTGTCACACCCATAATTTGGAATAAAATATTCAAATCAATTGTTGAGTTTATAAGGGGTGCCTAAACTCACTCATTGGACTTGTATATAAAGGAGAGAGGTCATTGTGACATTTGATCACTATGGAAGAATGGAGTTACCATAAGTGAGTATGCACTTTCTCTATGTGGCTTGGTGTTTTCAGGAAAGGGAAATTCTGCATGGTGGCAAATATGGCCTAGGATTCAGGAATCTCTATTTTTTATTCTTAGTAGGAAAAACCACACCACACATGTGTGAGAGAGAGGCAATAGTAGAAGGAAGAAAATTGTACGAGTAGAGAGAGTTGCACAAAAGGGTCTGGACAAGTTTTCGTGCATGTACATGTGTTTTAGTGGGAATAGTTGCGTACATACATGGGTTGCAGTGGGAACAATGGAGTACATACGTGGGTTGCAATGGCAAGTCATGTACATTCGTACAGAGCTTCCTAGGTAGGTGTAGGTTTGTAGAGGGTTGATAGGTGATATTGGTAGGTCGTACAAGAGGTCTGCAACATATTTGTGGGAAAAATATATTTTCAAGGATTTGCTGAGGTTTGTTTTTATTATTTCTATGGTTATTGGAAAACAAGGTTGTCCTCGGATTTTTGGTGATATTTGTATTGGCTGAGAGAACAAGGTTGCCCTCAGAATTGGTGATATTTTGTTGGTTGGGAGGGTTGGGTTTTCCCTCAGAAATTTTGAATTTGATAAGGTTACAAGAACATAAATATTGTGTCTCATATGTGTTGATGATTCATCTCTGATCTTTTATGTTTCCATTGCATGCAATTTTAGTCAATAATTTTCAGTGTAAAGTTGTTCAATGATAACAATGAGGGTTTTATTATTAGATCACTAGGAAGTAATTTTTAGATCTAAAAATTAGTCACATAGAGTTGCGTGTGAAAATTGACATGGTACTAGAGCTTGGGATTTGAAGAGAAGGGGATCATATTGAGACACAATTGTTGGCCACAACACTATAGGAGTATTATTCTTGTTCTTGTTCCGGGTAGGTCAAGATGGTGAACACTTTCAAGCTTGAGGAAAGGTTAGAAGGGGAAACGAAGTTTTGGGCATGGAAGGCTAGGGTTTTTCTCTTCTTGGAGGAGAATCACCTCAAAGAGTATGCTGAGGATGTGGTCCCTAGTGCGACTAATCCAGTAGATTTGGAATTCCACAAGAAGAGGGAAGCGAAGGACAAACAGGTGTTTCTAGACTCTGTAAAAAATCACTTGATTCCTCACATTTCTGAGAAGACATCTGTCAAGGAGATGTATGATGCTCTGGTACTAGGTCTATACCAGAATGGGAATACAAGCGAGAAGTTGCATTTGAAGCATGATCTTCAAGTTGTCAAGATGTCTAGTGATGACATGGTTGTGAACTATCTTATAAAGATTACACAGATCTGAGATCAACTTGTGACCATCAATGATAAGGTGGAGGATGTTGAGTTAGTGAATGTGGAGTTGAGAGGTCTTCCCAGGTCTTGGGAACCATTTGTGCAGGGTATATGTGCATGAGACAAGTTACCAAACTTTGATAGACTATGTATTGATTGTAGTGTACCCTTCACTACCCCGGTTTTCCCAACCTCTCAGTTTACCATTCTGTACATGGAATTATAAGCAAATGCATTTAACACAGTAAAACACACTTAAAACTAATTTGTACAGACCTTATGAGCACATGCATTTAATAGAATTAAACACATTTAAAATACAGAGTGAAACATATCTGGGTACTGCTATAATTAAGCATTCCATAACATTCATCATTAATTCATTTACACAGCAGAAAACATGATACAAAACAGCACAGTCATGTTCAAATGTGATAAACCATAATTCAATACTTATCTTTTATTGGCTGTAGAATTATACCAACCAAGTGCAGGCCTTCTACGAACCTCCCAGCCTTAGACCACAATGTTCATCAGCTCAACAGTAGGTCACCCCCGAGCTGGGACTGAGCTCCACCCCAAGACAAGGAATCCTAGGCTAGGCTGAGGTTACGGGGAAGATAGCACATACACATTCACCAGGGAGAAGCTCTCCCAGGAATCTCCCACGCTCATTACACACAGGCCCTCATTCCCCACATGCCTATTCCACCCCAGGAGAGTGCACCTTCTCTGTCACCTAGACAGTCCTTCGGCTGCCAGTCTCCCTTACCTTGGGTTACAGGAACAGACCGGACCGGAATTCTCCGGGCTCTATGGCAGCTACAGGGTTCCTTCCAGGAGTTCTCTTCTCCCTCTGTGCACTCCCTCACCTGGAGGAGTCACTCACGGGCCAACAAGCCTCACGCAGTCCAGTACTGCGCAGTCCCAACAATCCACAGGAAACACAGGCAAATGCTTCCAACAACGGCTCGGCAATCACAGGATGATCTCACGGTGATGATTTCGGAGCAGGCTTCACGCAAAGGCTAGCTCAGTTTTCCCATACAATCACAGGATGCTTCCACTCGAGTCCAGCACAGGGAATTTTGGTTCAGGAATGCGTTTCCGGGTTGCCTAGAACAGACACAGACTCATAGATCTGGACAGGGTATTACACGGTTTTCCTCAGGCAAACACGGCTAACGATTTCAGAGATGAATCAGGATATCCGACAGAGGTCGTACTCATTCCACGCACAGAGATTCGGTTCAGAATGGAGGAGAGAGTCCCCCTCTCGGCTTACTTTCTCTATTTTATTTGCATGCACCAGGGTTGACACTTGTCACCCTGGGAACTGCATGCATTCCATCCGTACACCTTCCTCCCACCACTTGGGAACTTACGAGTCCTTCCAAAAAGGACTTAGGATAAAAGACTGTGCACATGGATTTTTAGGAACAATAATAAAATATTATTCCAGGCCTAAGCCCCCTAGGCTTAGCCCCTAGGCTCCTCACTCAGCCCCTTTTCCACCTTCCAGCCCCTGATCCCTTGCCCATTCTGTGAACGCTCAGTCCCCCATCACTCTTTCATCGTGGTCGGTCTGCACTAGCGGTATTTATATTTTATTAATTGACCTGCATACATACAAGTACATCAACAGGCTCATGGCCTTCAACACTTAGGCTCCCTAGCCTAACAAACTCATAAGCCTACAGCTTATACAAAACTTGGCTCACCAGCCTATAGAACATATTTACAATTCTTTGCATGTAACATGATCTGTAACGGGGCTCGGCCTTGGGGACACTACAATCCCCCTCCCCTTATTTTTTCACTGTCCTTAGTGAAACTTACATTGCCTCTGTATGTCCTTCAAAATTTTCAAAAAGATGTGGGTACTCTGCCCGCATAATATCTGCATGCTCCCATGTCACGTCCTCAGGACCGTACCAGGTTCACTGGACCTTTACAAGCTCTATGGATCGATTTCGGAGCTGCTTGTTTTTCTTGTCCAATATGCGCACAGGATGCACTTGTAGGACACCTTCTGGTTCCACCTTAATCACAGTCCAATCGATAACATGATTAGCATCAGGTACATATTTCTTAAGCAGTGACACATGAAACACATTATGTACAGTCATAGATGCAGGTAATGCAAGCATGTATGCAACTGGCCCGATCCTTTCCAGGATCTCAAATGGCCCACAAAATCTTGC
>ML827734.1:25222-39422 GCA_009831015.1 Picea engelmannii | reverse complement strand
TTTTGGAGTTTGCCACAGTTCTTGGCCAATCCAGTTATTTTTACAAACTAGGGGAAACAGGGTGTTACAAGACCCCTGAATCCAGGAACATATTCTTGGATGATGTTGATCCCTCTATTAATATTATGGTATCTTCGGGAGGTATGAACCTCTATTGTGACCTATGACGAGATTAGAATATTCCATAAGGAAGCAAAGAAGTGAAGGAAACCCTAGACAAGTTGTCGGCTGCAGAAATATATTTAATATGAATTTATTTGTACCCAGGAGGAGAAGTCGACCCAGTAAGTCTTCCCAGACTATTATAAATACAGGGGCCAGTTCTCATTATTCACATCTCAACAGTTGCAGAGAGAACTGGATCTACGCAGCACAGTGGCAGTCTTGTGCGCAAGTCTCTGGGAAAGTGTGCTCTAGCTTCTGGGTGGGATTATCTGATCAGCTTGGTTTCTATTCTTGCTTGGTGCATTAGCCTCTCTTGGCTATTGGATTGCTACCAGGATTCTCTTCTCTGTCAAGGTCAAGGTGCTCGAAGGGTGGCTTCAGCCTATGGTTGGGTGATGAGGGTATCATCAATGGTAAAACAAGAACAATCTTCTATATTATAATAGGTTATGGGGCCACACCTCCTTCATTCACCCTAAAATGCTGGAAGGAAGCATAGTTGCTAGATATTGAGCTCATTGAGGAACTACCGCTAGGGTTACTAGAAGGATCAGCTTCCAAAACACTGCAGCTAGGGTTACTAGCAGAAGCAGTTGCAGAAACCCTAATTCTCAGATCCGACACCTTGTGATGGAGCATCTCGCTCAAGGAGAAGATATTTAGATGCTCCCTAGTTCAATGCACCTTTTGGCTCTCTCAGAAGACAAAAATGATGAAGTTGAAGTTTTGTATCAAGGCATGACCAGTTACCAGTCAACCAAAGACATGAGAAAAACGATCAGTCTCTTACACTACTCAGCACTCACTAGAACGATTAAAGATGACATGTGGATAATCGATAGTGGTGATTCTAGGCACATGACAGGAGATCAAGCCAGACTCTCAAATCTAAATGAGAAGAAGACATCTTACAAAGTGGAGCTTGGAGACAAAAGCACTTACCCCGTCGAAGGATTCGGACAAGCCTCCGTCAAGTTGAAATCAGGTAACCATGTTGACTTAAGCAATTTTTTATATATACCGGGTTTAGAAAAGAATATTGTGTTGATATCATGTCTAGAAGACAAAGGAAACAAAATAGCCTGTGTGGATGGAAAGGTGTTATCATGGCTTAAGAACTCCAGCATAGAGAATGCTAGGGTTATTGGAAGTCGTGAAGGAAATCTGTATAGACTACTAGAACAAAATGAAGAAGCTCTCATACATGACGAAGTCAACCCTAATGAGATTTGGCATAGAAGGTACACTCATATCAATTATCAAGCATTACCTTTTCTCAGAAGAATGGTTGAAGGAATACCAGAATTGAAATCTACACATGAAGGAATCTGCAAGGGATGTGCCCTTGGGAAGAATATCAAGAAACCATTCCCAAGCAACAACAACAGATCTAAGGAGATCCTAGATCTAATACACTCAGATGTTTGTGGTCCAATGCCAGTCAAATCCCTAGGAGGATCTCTTTACTACGTAATCTTCATAGATGAATATTCAAGAAAGATGTGGCTATACCTACTGAAGACAAAAGATGAAGTATTCAGCAAGTTCCAAGAATTCAAAGCAGAAATAGAAAACCTCATGAACAAGAAGATCAAGACATTAAGAATGGATAATGGAGGAGAATACACCTCGAAGGAGTTCGTTGCATTCTGCAAATCGGCAGGGATTAGGAGGGAGTTGACTATTCCTCATAATCCTCAACAAAATGGTGTAGCAGAAAGAAAGAACAGATCTATTGAATAAACTGTAAAATCCTTATTGAATGATCAAGGTCTATCCATGTTCTTATGGGGAGAAGCAACAATGACGACAATATATGTGCAGAACAAAAGTCCTCATAGTATATTGAAGGACATGACACCAAAGGAAGCCTTCTCAGGTGTTGGAGCCGCCTTTGTTTTTTCTAGCCCATCTCGAATTTCATGTCTTAATGCTCGAAATCGAAAGATGGTTTTTGTGTTTTCCATCTGTGGTTTCAAAATGTCTGAAGTCTTATCACGAGAGTTGCGATAGTTATTGTACTCTCGAGGCGAGTTCTACTTTTCGTCAAATATTTTTCCCTCCTTTGTTCTACCTCGGGATTTCATATGTCGGATGTTATAGATCACATAGTTCACAAGTCTCGAACAACGAAATGGTGAAATTGTTTTAAAATTTTACCCAAGTCAGTAACGAGAGTAAAATTTTCCTAAATCACGGTTAAACATCATCGACTTTTCGCATCTCGGCGTTTACTAAATCCAAAAGTCTTCCTTTCGTAACCCCGATAGTTGAAACCACGAATTTCTTTTTTTAGTAACCCGTGTCAAGGTTAAAGGTAAAAGCTTAGCCATGGTTAAGTTCTGTCGAAAATTCGCAACTCGGCGTCTTCTCTTTTAAAAATCTACACTATCAAATCTCCGAGTCACGAAGTCGCGATAAAGATATGAACATAATTAATTAAACACTTAATCTGATTTTATCCTCCCTTTTAATTAAAACATATCATCACGACCTCGCAGTTTCGCAACTCAGCATGCAAACTTCCCGGAAGTTATACCTTCGAAGCTCCGAGTCGCGATATGGCGATATAAATAATTACGTAATTAATCAAGCGCCTAATCACAATTACGTTTTTATTAACCAAAGTCAATCATCGCAATTTCGGGTGTTAGAGGTCCAAAGGGTTAAAGCAAAAATTTCCGATACAGCGAGTACCGAAAGATTAATTAACTTTGGTAAAACCGGATTAATTAAGCTAAACCAGTATCTCCCTTAATTTGATGCATGCACAGTTTACGAGGCAATCTTAATTCTTCCTTACACCAACTGACATTTCGAACCGCCAAAATTTATGGCATTAATTAGAAACAAGGCGAATCGACAAATAAAGATTGGGTTTTTATTGCTAAATTTATTTTTAAGCGTGATTTGACCGATTTGTTCTTAAAAAGTACAGAGTTTTCGAATATATAGAGTTGTTATTCGTTATAACAAATTCATTTCTATATTACGCAGAGCACACTTTCTCAGCGAGTTAATTTCTGTATGTATACATATTTTTATCACAGAAGAGATAAAGCAGGATCTCCCGTCATGGCCCCGCGAAAAGCGTCTAAAGCCAACGTTGAGGTTTTAGGACAAGGTTTGGACAACGTTGCTGAAACTTCACCTCGAAGTGTCGACTCTGTCCCGAACTGGTCGATTGTTTCTGATGTTCTACAGGCCGAATTAGTGGATTATTCTGATGATTCCAGTGACAATGAAAAAGACAACATAACCACTAAATATAAGATCGTCGTTCAATCGAGAATGCATAAAGTAGCGGCCAGGCCACGACTACTCCCATACTATGATATGGTTCGGTGGGCATTAGACCACATGGACATACCAACCAAAACCATCATCAATGAGCAGAAGGTCACCATCGGGACTTTCAAACCCGAACAACTGCAAGCTATGTACAAGTTGCCCACTGTGTCTGACCTTACATATGATGTTGAATTCTTGGAGAAGTTCAAACAGAAGGAATGTGTGTAATATGATAAGACTATGTCCATCTTAATCAGAGATTGGGTTTCACACCCTACGATTTTCAGGGCAGACAGTAATGGTATATATTCAATAGCTTCCTTGCAACCACAGTTCAAGTATACAGCTATGATGACCTGCATATTATACAGGAGAGAGGACACCTCACATTTCTTTATTCAATGGGTGCCTCTAATACATCAAGTTTCTAAAGGTTGTTCCTTCGACTGGGCGAAAATGTTCTCTGATAGCTTGACCAGTCGAGTTATAGAGTATCGGGCGCAGAAAGAGAGCGGAAAGATTTCTTCATTTTTTATGTCCGCATACATTATGGACGTCATGTGCTTTCTAACACCCTTTCCCTTAATGAGCTGGAGTTGGCCTCCAGTAGAGGTCGAGCCCATCCACATCTATCATTCAAAATTGTGGGAAAACAAAGCGGTATATTTCGTATATGAAATCTTTAACTGGGTAATGGTACCGCTGCATGTCGCTATTTTCGGCAACCCACCACCCAGGATCTCGGACAGTATAGTGATGAATTTGAGCAATATAGATGACTAGTATGTAGAAGCCAAATTCTCATATCTCAGAGTTTTCAGGGCTTCTGTTCCCCTGCATTCATTGCCATTATTCATCCCCGACAAGCTGGCTTGTCGTGAGGTTGCTAGACAAACAGTAATCGGTGGCATAAGAAAGGAGCTTAAGGGATCAAAGAAGGTATGGCCATCTTTTCCTGTTCATTTAA
Organism: Picea engelmannii; assembly: GCA_009831015.1. Lineage (NCBI taxonomy): Eukaryota > Viridiplantae > Streptophyta > Pinopsida > Pinales > Pinaceae > Picea > Picea engelmannii. The sequence continues at coordinate 34,999 of ML827734.1, read as the reverse complement.
ATTCATATTATTTAATATATTTTAGGCATGCTAAAGCTGAGGCAGCAGCCCTGGAGGACCTAAAATTGGTTCTTATTGAATTCAAGAAGCACAATCCGCAAAGGGTCGTGAGTAATCATTTGGCCAGTTGTGGAATCAAGAGATTCGAACATGAAAATTCACCCTCGGATGACATTTTCCGAGGCGCAAGATCTTATGCCGAGACTTTAGCTCGGATACAAACCTTGGCACCTGAAGAGAGGGCCGATGTTATGAAATTCCAAGAACATCGATGCAGTTGTCTTCCCGCAGTATTACGGGGTGAGAATCTAAGTGCAGCGGAGGTGAAACAAAAAGATGTCGAAGGCTCCAAATATGCGACACCCAGTCAAGAAAAACACCAGGACGGGGAGGAGAAAACTAAGAGTCTGAAAGCAGAGATGAAGACTCCCGACCCATTGAAAAAGCAGACTCTGGTTACTACTCTGGGGCATTCAGCTAAGCAAATCGGAGACCCTATCGTATCCATTACTCCCTTGCAGTCAACTCAGGGAAATATTGATGCAGGGTGGATCTTAAATGAAGAATTGAGGCCTATAAGGGTGGAAGATCTCCCTCCAAATGAGTTCTTTGATAAGAAGAGAAAGGCAGTGGTAAAGAGAGAATTCTATCAGCAAGGGGAATCGACATCCAAGAAATACAAAGTATTGACTGATGGGAAAGACAAGAACAATGAATAGTTCGCGATGGAAATAGCTGGGACATTAGGGGCATATGCCACAACGAATCAATTTTCAGTTGAGGTTTTGAAAAACCAGCTGAAACAAAAAAATCGCCTCATCAAAACCCTAGAAGCCAGACTAGCCATAGCAGCGGAGGCTGCTAAGGACCAGGCGAGTGTAGAGATAGAGAAAGCAAGTTTGGTCAATAAAATTGAGATAGAGATGCTCAAGACTAAGCTCGAACAAGCAGAGCTGGTGGTTCGGAATGGTCAGATACAAGCAGGCCAGCAAAAAGACTTGATCGAACAGCTACAGGCTAGAGTGGAAATCACTGAAAGTAAAGTTATAAATATCGGGATGTTCCAGTCCCAGGCAATGGAGATTCGGAGTAGAGTTTGTGTGGCCCAACGAAATTTACTTGCCAAGGTAGAGGTGATTCGGGACAACTGCTTACTAGTTAATCAAGTTTTGGAAACTTTATCTGTTAGAGAAAGAGAAGCTGGAGCAGCACGGGTCACATCTCAAGAGGCTATGATAGCTACAAACAACAGGGAATCGGGAAGTACTCCCAGGTTTCCCATTTTGGAGCAAACCAGAGGAAATATTCTATTAAAGCCAAGAGGGTAACGAAATCCTTAGAAGAGGATTTTAGTTCTATAGATGGTAATCTATTAGGCATCGATAGCGAAGGTAATGCCAAGGCATTGATTCAAATGAATATGGTGAAAATCTCACTTGATTTAAATGAAAAAGAGGAAAGAGATTCGATCGAGATCTCACAAGTGACTATGGAATACATAGTCCAAATAGATAAATGTATGATTAAACCAAGTGTGCAATTGTGCGCTATCGACATCATAGACAGACAGATGGAAGAAAGGTTACCGCAATTAGCCCAAGATTGTTACTCTTTTGAAGCCAATTGTCAAGTAAAACCATCAAGGATGATATCTCGGTTGGTGGAAAGGTGTGTCACTTGTACCGAGCATGCCCGAGGACAAGCTTCTAGCACCAAATGAAGACAGAGAGGAAGAAATGGAACGATTGATCTCCTCCTTATCATAACTGAAAATTTTACAATGATTGAGATTCCATCTTATGTAAACTGTATAAATATACCATAGAAAGAAAGAAAAGGGGTTGGACCTTTTTGTGTCGATTGTAATAGAGGTTTTCCATTTTGAGAGTTAATATAAAGCAAATCCGAAGATTCTCAATTCCGTCATGACTGTGTTATGAGTTTGTTTTCTTGTATCTCATATTTCGTTTCATTTCATATTTGTATCTGATGAATGCTTCGCTATAATTTAGTACAACCTCTACTATAGTGAATGAATTTTGGTTTTCTATAGTGTTTACTATTTTTCCTCTATACTAGCTATCAGCAGGTATAAGACCAGTCAACACTTTCAGAATTCTATATATATATTATGCTTCATCGGGTTATTTCTTTACATTTTTCTTATTCTGTTTATATGTGAGATTCTCCCTTGATAGGAGCCTTACTCGATAGACAGCTTAATGTTTTCTCCCACCTCATACATTTTATTAAAGTATAACCCAGTTACGGGAAAGGGCCTTTGATTTTCACCCCTTTTTCATTCCTGAAACCGTATACTCTTTTTTATACGACTGAATTGAGACAGCACTTAAATTCCCCCTAAGGTTTTCTTATTTTATTGTTCCTCCATGACTGTCCCTATATCAAGACAGCCTAATATCGAACACGGACTATCAGATCAAACACATATTGCCTTAAACTTTTTGATACTATTCTTAAAACATCCACTACCCGGGTTGAAATCGAACGATCATGGGCAACGATTGAACGGGATATAAACATCCAGGAATAGTTGGAAGCTAAACAACGCCAACACAGAAATCATCCCTAGTTTCCCTTGCCGGAGGTTGATGTTTCTTCTTTCTCTACCCTTTACTCACTTTCAGATTCCTAGACACTGTACTTCTAAGCCTTAAGTATAGACTTTGGAACAACATCTTTTTGGCGCCGTTGTCGGGGACCGAAGTTGCGAAATCTTTTTCCCTGGGAAAACGACATTTATTTCGTTGAAAGTGCCACCCTTTTATAGTGAACAAAGAGTGCACATCTCTTAAAGGCTTTCCAATCTTTCACTTGGCGACTCCATGATTAATAAGTTGGCATCTGGATGAAGGAATACCAGGCAAAACCCGCATGGTAAACAGACCACACCCATTACCAATCCTGAGAAAATTTTAAAGACGAGAGGATCTCTTAAGACGACCCCTGCAGTCTATCAGCCTAAATACCCGCAACTAAAGACCAAAATTTCTTCTGAACCTTCAACTTCATGTAGCCCTCTCTTTGACACTAAGGATATAACATTGAATTACTCCGAATTTAGAAGTGAAACTACTCCGATAACCCCTGCAGAACATAAAGGAAAAAGTCCTGCAGAAAATTTATATATTGTCGATATATCATTTACTCTTCAGTTGAATTTCACGACCCCACATGGTCTCGAAGAATATTTCACACATCCATCTTCCACACCCGTTGGTTCCCCTGACTACATCTCTTGCAAGTCCGAAGAGCTAAGCCCTCGCATCCCTTACCAGTCATCCTCGAATTTTTCACCCCGCGAAGAAAGTAAAGATTCACTTTTAGTCTTTCAAAACCCCCTTTACAACTTTCCACTAATAACGATGGCAGCCGCCGGAGGAGGAGGTGGAGGGGTTATCGGAGGAGTAGGGGGAGGAGCTGGAGGCCAAGGGCCTGCCCCCCCTCCCAGAGTGTTTGCGAAAGTGGCAACAAGATATGCTCCCTTGGTATTGCCCGTTCCTCTGCATGACCTTCCCGAAAATTATATAAAAAAATTGTCGAAGTTCACTGGGGAAGGAGATCTGACCGCAACCGAACACATAAATTTCTTTGATCAATTCGCAGACATCCTAGGTATCGCACATGAGGACATGTATTCGAGTCTTCTTGTCCAAACCTTCTAAGGTCAGGTCCGAACTTGGTTTCGGAGTCTACCTACAGGATCTATCTTGTCTTATGACGCCTTGGAAGACGCTTTCCTTAGACAATGGGGCGAAAGAAAGGACCACCTATATTATTTAACCGAGTTTGGGTCTTTAAGAAAAAATAATTCAGAAATAGTTATGGAGTTTATTCAAAGATTCAACAAGCTGTATAGCAAAATCCCAGCCGAGGTTAAACCGTCCCAACCCGCGGCCAAAGTAACTTTCGCAGGGGCTTTCGAACTGGATTTTGCACTCCTTTTGCGAGAAATAAGGGGAGCCACTCTAAACAGAATGCAAGATGACGCTGTAGAAATTGAGTCAAATATGATGGCTTCTGGTAAGCTTAAAGATAAAGTAGAAACAGAAAACTGAGAAACTAAACGCTTTAGAGAACAAGCAGGGCCGTCAGGGTCTAATAGATACACAGATGACAATGTAGACGATATGGCCAGGGTAATTAAGGAACTGTCTAATAAAATATCCAGAATGGAGCTAGAACAGACCAAAGTTGATTCTTTCACCAAAAAGGATTTCAAGAGGAACCCCGAACCCGCAAAGACAGATAAAAAATAAAGATCAAAAAATACAAGCTCCCCTAAAGAATGAAAATTTTATAGGAGAGAATGATCTCCAAGATTTCGGAGATTCGGATAATGATGTCACGAACTTCGGTGATGGTTGCACACAACCGTCTCTGACTAGAGAAGATTATGAAAAATCTCTAAACACTCAACAATCGTCAGTTAAGGGTGAAGAAATAGATCATACTGACCTTTGTGGCTCTCAACAAGAAATCGAAATGATAATGGCCGAGGTCCAACCTAAGTATAACTTGAGATCTAAGAGTAAGCCCATTTCAACTACTCAACCTAAGAAAATTCCCCCAAGAGGTCAAACTTATGAGACTACTCCTGAAGAAACCCTATTACCTAACAGCAAAGTGAAAGTAGTAAGCACACAAGAGTCTGAAGTGGGAAAAGTTGAGACCCAAGCACAAGGAACCGAAACAGCTAATAAAATTATGCCTTCAACCAAGACCATGAGTAATAAAGCGGTCCAGATGAATAAGTTGGAAAGGAAGGATTCAGAAGTCCCAACTAAAGAAACAGATAAGGTGAGCGGAGTTTTCAGTTTTGAAAACGAGATAAATAAAATTAAGATACCAATCCCTTGGTAGAATTAGTAAAAAACCCAATATATCAGAAGCAGATTACCAAAGTGATAGGTGTCTCAGAGCTAGAAAGCCAGTCTGATGTTTTAAACCTGGAAGATGATAAACCCAAGATCAGTTTTGGTCCACATTTTGAAGGGGCCAAAGACACTGTTGCTCCCTTTTATATCACCTTAAATGTATACGATCAACTGCTACATAATTGCATGTTAGACTCTGGAGCCTCCCATGACGTGATGCCTAAAATTATTATGGACAAATTGGGTCTCCATATCACCAGACCTTACGGAGATCTTTACTCTTTTGACTCGAGAAGGGTTAAGTGTATGGGAATGAAAAAGGATTTAGTAGTTACCCTTGCACAGGTCTCGGTTAAGAGTATCTTGATGGATGTGGTTATTGTTGATATTCCCCCTAAGTATGGCTTACTGTTGTCTAGGTCATGGGGAGGCAAGCTGGGGGGTTCTCTTCAACTGGATATGACGTTCGCCACAATTCCTGTGTTTGGTGGGAAATTTACTCAGTTGTACAGAGAGACGAGGTTAGCATATACAGTAAGCGACCCTCAAAATCCGAAAAATTTCCCTATTTACATTGCAGATCAAGATTTAGGAAATTGTATCTTATATTTTGATGACGGTTTAGATGGTTGTCCAGAATAAAATGATATAGAACAGGAAGAGTCAGGTTACATGACCGAGGATATGTGTAGCATCGGTATCTGGAAAATGTCTTTTTACGATGCCTCGTCTTGTGAAGGGGTTGGTGCAAGAGTGCTTTTAGTGGCTCCCGAAGGAAAGTTCGTTGTTCCTTTTTCTTACAAACTGCAATGGGATATATATTATACTAACAATTTATGTGAATATGAAGCATTGGTCTTAGGATTAGAGGCTGCCAGGAAGCTAAAAATAAATAACCTAGAGGTATACGGAGATGCAGAGTTAATAGTCAAGCAAATAAATCGACAGTACCAAGCCAAGAATCCCAGATTAAGATCATACAGGAATTGCGCCTGGGATCTGATGGAAAAAAATTTCTCATCTGTAAATGTCCACTTCATCCCACGCGCAGAGAACTTACATGTTGATGCATTAGCTAAAGCAGCTTCAACTTTCACTCCTCCTACAACCTTTAAATTGAAGTATCGCATAGAGATAAGACACCGACCATCTATACCAGATAATATCCAGCACTGGCAGGTTTTTGAGGATGACGAACAAATTAAGAAGTTTCTTGAAGTAGTAGGTGAATTTTCTGAAACTCATGCAGACCAAGAAAATCAAAATGACCAGATATGGATCATGCAATAAGTGGAGGATACTCAAGCTTTCTGAGACAAAATCGGAAATCATCGTATGCTGGTCCTAAAAAACAACCAGATTCTGAAGGGACTGATCCCTCTGGAAAGACTGTTTGATCAAAATGACATACCTGTAAAATCCACCTTACAACCCCAACTAGAAGAGGTTGAGGACTGTGACATAGGAACCAAAGAAGAGTCCAGGATGGTTAAAATATCTAAACTTCTCCCCCCTGAAATAAAAGACAAATATAAGGACCTACTCAGACAATTTAAGGACGTTTTCGCCTGGTCTTATGACGAGTTAAGAACTTATGACACTATCGTGATCGATCACAAGATACCTTTAAAACCTGGGGTCAAACCGTTTAGACAAAAGCTTAGGAAGATCAACCCTATTTTATTACCTATGGTCGAGAGAGAAGTGAAGAAACTTTTGGAGGCGAAAATTATAGTACCTTTGAGATATTCTGACTGGGTGGCGAATCTGGTCCCAGTCCGAAAAAAGAGTGGAGAAATCAGACTGTGCATGGATTTAAGAAATTTAAATAAGTCATCTCTTAAAGACAACTATCCGCTGCCTAAAATGGATCATGTGCTAGAAAGGGTAGTTGGGGCGAATAGAATATCTATGATTGACGGTTTCTCTGGATATAATCAAATTGCCATGAATGAACAAAATAAAGAAAAAACATCTTTTACTACTCCTTTGGGGTACGTTCATGTATGATAAGATGCCTTTCGGTTTGATGAATGCAGGAGCCACCTTCCAACGCACTATGGACATCGCTTTCATCGAAGAGAGGGATAAGTTTGTAGTCATCTATCTCGATGATTTAACAGTCTTCTCCAAATCCGACGAAGAACATCTGGTACATCTTAAACAAACATTTGAAAAGTACTACAGGTTTGGTCTATCCTTAAACCCCAAGAAATCACACTTCACCATGCAAGAGGGTAAATTACTAGGTCATATTGTATCTAAGGATGGAATTAAGATTGATCCTAAGAGGGTTGAAGCAATAGATACTATAAACATTCCCATAAATGTAAAAGAAATTCAATCTTTCTTGGGAAAAATATTTTTTTTACGAAGATTTGTCCCGAATTTCGCTGAAATTGTAAAATTGATCACAGATATGCTGAAAAAGAACAGTGAAGTAAAGTGGACAATAGAAGCCAAAGCGTCATTCGCACATATTAAGAAAGTAATAGCCGAGGCACCTGTATTGGCAAGTCTAGATTATCTGAAAGACTTTCTAATTTTTTCATTTGCCTCCTAACACATGATTGCTACGGTGCTCCTCCAAAAGAATGAAGAGGGTTTCGAACAGTCGATCGCCTTTTTCAGCAAGAGTCTCAGAGACGCGGAACTTAAATATGATATAATAGAAAAACAAGTGTATGCCATGGTAAAAGCACTGAAGGCATTTAGAACATATGTGTTGCACTCCAAGATCATTGCATACGTACCAACCAGTTCTGTGAAAGATATTTTGGTACAACCAGATAGTGACGGGAAAAGAGGACGATGGTTGGCCAAGATTCAAGAATTTGACCTGGAAATCAAACCTACTAAATTAATAAAAGGACAAGGCTTGGCCAAACTTTTGGCTGAATCAAATCTCAGAGCTCTGGATATAAACTGCCTACAGGGATATGAGGAAAATATGAACGTAAGAAAGCTCGATGAAACAACAAGTACAATTAAGATCGAGGATAAGTTTGCATTATCATAATGGTACCAAAACATAGTATCCTACCTACTGACTCTAAAATTCCCAAGGTAACTATCGCCATCAGAAGCTAGGACTTTAAAGCTTCATGCGGTTAAGTATTGTATCGCCGAAAATCAACTATATTGGAAAGACCCGCTCGGTTTCTTGTTAGCCTGCTTAGTCGAATCGGAAACAGAAAGGGTTATAAGTGAATTTCACGAAGGAGTTTGTGGAGGAAATCATGCTTGGAGGGCCACAGCTTACAAAATTCTAAGGGTTGGGTATTACTGGCCAAAACTCTTTTCAGACGTTAACGCCAAAGTCCGAGCCTGTAACCCTTGTCAGTTATTTACAGGTAAACAGAAACTCCCATCGCTACCTTTAGTTCCGGTCAAAACTGAAGCCCCTTTTCAACAATCGGGGCTAGATTTCATAGGAAAAATTAATCCGCATTCTAGCGCCCAACACAAGTGGATCTTAACTGCCACAGACTACTTTACCAAATGGGTGTAAGCTATTCCGACTAAGAGGGCAACTGACTCGGTGGTAATAGAGTTCTTAGAAGACAATATCCTGTCAAGATTTGGCTGCCCCCGAAAGATAGTCACGGATAATGCCCAGGATTTCAAGTCTATGGCTATGATCAGCTTCTACCAAAAGTATAATATCATCCTTGGCCATTCTACAGCATACTACCCCCAAGGAAATGGACTGGTTGAGTCATCTAACAAGAGCCTGATCAATATAATTAAGAAAGTGTTGGATGAAAGCAAAAAGTCTTGCCATGTACATTTAAAATACGCTTTGTGGGTGAATCGCATAGGCACTAAAAATTCTATCGGCATGTCTCCTTTTCAAATGGTATATGGGACAGATGCGGTGTTACCAATAAATTTAGCACTCCCCATGATGAAATTGTGGCAAGATCAGAAAGAGGAACCTAATCATGTCACCAGGAGGATAAACCAGTTAATCGAGGTTCAACAGAACAGGGTCAAAGTAGATGAAAAAATGCAGAAGTATCAAGAGGACATGAAGGCATTTTCGACCGTAGAGCAAAGGACAGATATTTCCTCCCAGGTGATTTAGTACTAACGTGGGATGCAAGGAGGGAAGAAGCAGTGAAACATGGTAAATTCGATCACCTCTGCTATGGGCCATTCAGAGTCTCGGCTCTCGAAGGAAAAAATTATTTCCTACTGGAAAATCTAGACAGTGAAATCCTCAATGCCCCTGTCAACGGGCGTTATCTGAAGCATTATATGACATAAATAGTCGCCTCAAAAAAAAAAAAAATATATATATATATATATATATATATATATATATATATTATATATTTTAGATTTGTATATTCATTTAATTTTAGATTTACATATTCATATATAGAATTTTTACTTGTGTATATATATTTTCCATTTCGTTTTGTTATGTTGATCTTCTTTCGTGAATTTTCGACACCTTTCGGATAGCCCCGATAACCCTCGTATTTGCCTCTTACAGGATTCCAGCTGCACACAAAACAAGCATGAGAAGTAAACCGAAAGTTGGTGTCAGAAATAAATCGGCTTAAATAGGTGATACCAAAGATTTTTGATATTGTGAAAAGAAAATGAAACGATAAGGTAAAGATGAGATTTCCTAAAATACATGTCCTGAAGGACTATTAAAGAAAACCGAGGTAACCTCATTCAGACAGCAACATCGTCTGAACTAATAAATAACAGAGTTGTTCCCTTGTTTAATCGTTTACGAAAGAATAAGACAAATTAAACGATTCACTCAAATTAAAGCAGTCATTCAAAGTAAAGTGCCCTCGAAAAAGATTTACAAGAGTCGGTTTTGAATTTTTGAATTATGTTTTTCAGTCCGAAAATCACT
>ML827734.1:6226-24993 GCA_009831015.1 Picea engelmannii | reverse complement strand
TTTTTTTTCAACCTCGTGAGCTTCAAAGTAGATTGTGGAAAGAAAGAGGGTCTTCACAACTCCTCGATCCCCTGCTAAACGAAGAGACGCTTAAAGTGATCCTGACTTTCCTAGGTTTTTCAACAATTTCGGAGGATTGAGGCTTGCTCAAATAGAATGCCCTAAGAAAGTTATTTTCCCTTTTTTCCCTGAGAACGAAGGTTTTGTGAAGGTTAAGGGAAGGGTGGTACCGAGTAATCAAAGTAAGTTGACAGACCTATAATGCAAAATATTACACAGATATCAGCCCTGATACAAACTGATTGCCCCCATCTTCGCGCTCTAAAAAAACAAATTATAAGACAGGTGGTGAAAGGAAATTCAGAAATGATTGCCCCCATCTAGTCCAAGATACAATGAAATGAAATTCAGAAATGATTGCCCTCGTCTCAGCATTTAAATGCACAAATATATTCCGAAGTGGTGAAAGGACATTCAGTAAAAAGGGCCAAATAACTTCACCGGGGTACTGAACAGGCTCGCTGGCAGTGAAGCAATATCTGAGATATCTGTAAGGTTGTTATACATGAATATCACTCTACTCTGGTAACCAATCCTTTTTTAAAAACCGGATCTACCTCCCATGTTCAGACAGGGCTTCCTAATTAAAAACATATAATCTTCTTCTTTTGATGCAAGCTGATAACCACAAGATCTGTTGGGTCTCCTAGAATTGTTTTGATTTTCTTAAGGCAGACCTGAATTTAGTAACGGGAAGGGGAAAGTCATGAAAGGGACTACGGCTAAGTTTAAAAAAATATATGAGTTTGAAAATCTTTTCAAAGGTAAAAACTGAAGTCACTTTCCCCTTCGATATCCTGTTCTCAGGAACCTTTTCACTTAATTGAAGATATTGACTCCATTTACCCAATATCGGCACGTGGTCTACTATTCTTCATGTCTTACAAGAAAACAAGATCCCTAGTTGGAGCCCATGTTGGAACTGCCTTTGTTTTTTCTAGCTCGTCTCGAATTTCATGTCTTAATTCTCGAAATCGAAAGACGGTTTTCGTATTTTCCATCTGTGGTTTCAAAATCTCTGAATTATTATCACGCGAGTGGTGATAGTTATTGTACTCTCGAGGCGAGTTCTACTTTTCTTCAAATATTTTTCCCTCCTTTGTTCTACCTCGGGATTTCGTATGTCAGATGCTATAGATCACATAGTTCACAAGTCCCGAACAACGAAAAGCAGAAATCGTTTTAAAATTTTACCCAGGTCAGTAACGAGAGTAAAATTTTCCTAAATCATGGTTAAACATCATCGGGTTTTCACGTCTCGGCATTTACTAAATCCAAAATTCTTACTGTCGTAAGCCTGATAGCCGAAACCACGAATTTCTTGTTTTAGTAACCCGTGTCAAGGTTAAAGGTAAAAGATTAGCCGTGGTTAAGTTCTGTCGGAAATTTGCAACTCAACGTGTTCTCTTTTAAAAATATACACTGTCAAAGCCCCGAGTCGGGAAGTCGCGATAAAGATATGAACATAATTAATTAAACACTTAATCTGATTTTATCCTCCCTTTTAATTAAAACATATCATCACGACCTCGCGGTTTCGCAACTCGTCATGCAAACTTCCTGGAAGCTATACCTTCGAAGATCTGAGTCGCAATATGGCGATATAAATAATTACGTAATTAATTAAGCACCTAATCACAATTACATTTTTATTAACCAAAGTCGATCATCGCAATTTCAGGTGTTAGAGGTCCAAAGGGTTAAAGAAAAAATTCCCAATACAACGAGTACCAAAAGATTAATTAACTTTGGTAAAACCGGATTAATTGAGCTAAACCAATGTCTCCCGTGATTTGATGCATGCACAGTTTATGAGGCAGTCTTAATTCTTCCTTATGCCAACTGACATTTCAAACCACCAAAATTTATGGCATTAATTAGAAACAAGGCGAATCGACAAATAAAGATTGGGTTTTTATTGCTAAATTTATTTTTAAGCGTGATTTGACCGATTTGTTCTTAAAAAGTACCGAGTTTTCGAATATATAGAGTTGTTATTCGTTATAACAAATTCATTTCTATATTACGCAGAGCACACTTTCTCAGCGAGCTAATTTCTATATGTATACATATTTTTATCGTAGAAGAGCTAAAGCAGGATCTCCCGTCATGGCCCCGTGAAAAGCGTCTAAAGCCAACGTTGAGGTTTCAGGACAAGGTTTGGACAACGTCGCTGATACTTCACCTCGAAGTGTCGACTCTGTCCCGAACTGGTCATTTGTTTCTGATGTTCTACAGTCTGAATTAGTGGATTATTCTGATGATTCCAGTGACAATGAAAAAGACAACATAACCACTAAATATAAGATCGTCGTTCAATCGGGAATGCATAAAGTAGCAGCCAGGCCACGACTACTCCTGTACTATGATATGGTCCGGAGGGCATTAGACCATGTGGACATACCAACCAGAACCATCATCAATGAGAAGAAGGTCACCATCGGGACTTTCAGACCCGAACAACTGCAAGCTATGTACAAGTTGCTCACTGTGTCCGACCTTACATATGATGTTGAATTCTTGGAGAAGTTCAAATAAAAGGAATGTGTGCAATATGATAAGACTATGTCCAGCTTAATCAGAGATTGGGTTTCACACCCTGTGAAGTTCAGGGCAGACAGTAATGGTATATATTCAATAGCTTCCTTGGAACCACAGTTCAAGTATATATCTATGATGACCTGCAGATTATATGGGAGAGGACACCTCACATTTCTTTCTTCAATGGGTGCCTCTAATACATCAAGTCACCAAAGGTTGTTCCTTCAACTGGGCGAAAATGTTGTCTGATAGCTTGACCAGTCGAGTTACAGAGTATCGGGTGCAGAAAGAGAGTGAAAAGATTTCTTCATTTTTTATGTTTGCATACATTATGGACATCGTGTGCTTTCTAACACCCTTTCCCTTAATGAGCTGGAGTTAGACTCCAGCAGAGGTCGAGCCCATCCACGTCTATCATTCAAAATTGTGGGAAAACAAAGCGGCAGATTTCGTATATGAAATATTTAACTGGGTAATGGTACCACTGCATGTCGCTATTTTCGGCCACCCGCCACCCAGGATCTCGAACAGTATAGTGATGAATTTGAGTAGTATAGTTGACTGGTATGTAGAAGCCGAATTCTCATATTTCAGAGTTTTTGGGGCTTATGTTCCCCTGCATGCATTTCCATTATTCATCCCCGACAAGCTGGCTTGTCGTGAGGTTGCTAGACAAATAATAATCGGTGGCATAAGCAAGGAGCTTAAGGGATACTCAAAGAAGGTATGGCCACCTTTTCCTGTTCATTTAAATTCATATTCTTTATTAGATTTCAGGCATTCTAAAGCTGAGGCAGTAGCCCTAGAGGACCTAAAATTGGTTCTTATTGAATTCAAGAAGCACGATCCGTGAAGGGTCATGAGTAATCATTTGGCTAGTTGTGGACTCAAGAGATTCGAACACGAAAATTCATCCTCGGATGACATTTTCTGAGGCGCAAGATCTTATGCCGAGATTTTAGCTCGGATACAAACCTTGGCACCTGAAGAGAGGGCCAATGTTCTGAAATTCCGAGAACATCGACGCAGTTGTCTTCCCGCAATATTACGGGGTGAGAATCCGAGTACAGCGGAGGTGAAACAAAAAGATGTCGAAGGCTCCAAAGATGCGACACCCAGTCAAGAAAAACACCAGGATGGGGAAGACAAAACTAAGAGTCTCAAAGCATAGATGAAGACTCCTGACCCGCCGAAAAAGCAGACTCTGGTTACTACTCTGGGGCAATCAGCTAAGCAAATCGAAGACCCTATCACATCCATTACTCCCTTGCAGTCAACTCAGGGAAATATTGATGCAGGGTGGATCTTAAATGAAGAATTGAGGCCTATAAGGGTGGAATATCTCCCTCCAAATAAGTTCTTCTTTGATAAGAAGAGAAAGGAAGTGGTAAAGAGAGAATTCTATCAGCAAGGGGAATCGACAGCCAAGAAATACAAAGTATTAACTGATGGGAAAGACAAGAAGAATGAACAGTTCATGACGGAAATAGCTGGGACATTAGGGGCATATGCCACAGCGAATCAATTTTCAGTCGGGGTTTGGAAAACCAGCTGAAACGAAAAAATTGCCTCATCAAAACCCTAGAAGCCAGACTAGCCACAACAGCGGAGGATGCCAAGGACCAGGCGAGTGTAGGGATAGAGCAAGCAAGGTTGGCCAATAAAAGTGAGATAGAGTTGCTCAAGACTAAGCTCGAACAAGAAAAGTTGGTGATTCGGAATGGTCAGATACAAGTGGGCCAGCAAAAAGACTTGATCGAACAACTACAGGCTAGAGTGGAAATCGCCGAAAGTAAAGTTATAAATATCAGGATGTTCCAGTCCCAGGCAATGGAGATTTGGAGCAGAGTTTCTGCAGCCCAGCGAAATTTACTCTCCAAGGTAGAGGTGATTCGGGACAACTACTTACTGGTTAATCAAGTTTTGGAAAATTTAGTTGTTAGAGAAAGAGAAGTTGGAGCAGCACGGGTCACTTTTCAAGAGGTTGTGATAGCTACAAACAACAGGGAATTGGGAAGTACTCCCAGGTTTCCCATTTCGGAGCAGACCAGAGGAAATATTATATTAAAGGAATGGGAGCACAGCATCTCAGAAGGTAAGTTGCAAGCCAAGAGGGTAACGAACTCCTTAGAAGAGGATTTTAGTTCTATAGGTGGTAATCTATTAGGCATTGATAGCGAAGGTAATGTCGAGGCATTGATTCAAATGAATATGGCAAAAATATCACTTGATTTAAATGAAAAAGAGGAAAGAGATTCGGTCGATATCTCACAAGTGACTATGGCAGACATAGTCCAAATAGATAAATGTATGATTAAACCAAGTGTGCAATTGTGTGCTATCGACATCATAGACAGACAGATGGAAGAAAGGTTACCGCAATTAGCCCAAGATTGTTACTCTTTTGAAGCCAATTGTCAAGAAGAACCATCAAGGTTGATATCTCGGCTGGTGGAAAGGTGTGTCACTTGTACCGAGCATGTGCGAGGACAAGCTTCTAGCACCAAATGAAGACAGAGAGGAAGAAATGGAACGATTGATCTCCTCCTTATCATAACTGAAAATTTTGCAACGATTGAGATTCCATCTTATGTAAACTGTATAAATATACCATAGAAAGAAAGAAAAGGGGCTCGACCTTTTTGTGTCGATTGTAATAGAGATTTTCCATTTTGAGAGTTAATATAAAGCAAATCTGAAGATTCTCAATTCCGTCACGACTGTGTTATGAGTTTGTTTTCTTGTATCTCATATTTCGTTTCATTTCATATTTGTATCTAATGAATGCTTTGTTATAATTTAGTACAACCTCTACTATAGTGAATGAATTTTGGTTTTCTATATTGTTTATTGTTTTTCCTCTGTACCAGCTATCAGCGGGTATAAGACCAGTCAACACTTTCAGAATTCTATATATATTTTATGCTTCATCGGGTTATTTCTTTACATTTTTCTTCTTCTGTTTATATGTGAGATTCTCCCTTGATAGGAGCCTTACTCGATAGACAGCTTAATGTTTTCTCCCACCTCATACATTTTATTAAAGTATAACCCATTTACGGGAAAGAGCCTTTGATTTGCACCCCTTTTTCATTCCTGAAACCGTAAATTCTCTTTTATACGACCAAATTGAGACAGCACTTAAATTCCCCCTGAGGTTTTCTTATTTTATTGTTCCTCCATGACTGTCCCTGTATCAAGACAGCCTAATATCGAACCCAGACTATCAGATTAAGCACATATTGCCTTAAACCTTTTTGATACTATTCTTAAAACAACCACTACCCGGGTTGAACTCGAACGATCATGGGCAACGATTGAACAGGATATAAGCATCCAAGAACAGTTGGAAGCTAGACAACACCAACACAAAAATCATCCCTAGTTTCCCTTGCCGGAGGTTGACGTTTATTCTTTCTCTACCCTTTACTCACTTTTGGATGCCTAGACACTGTACTTCTAAGCCTTAAGTATAGACTCTAGAACAACATCAGGTAAGAAACCTAACGTGGAAAACCTAAGAATATGTGGATGTCCAGTTTACTCTCATATTCCCAAGGACAAAAGGAATAAACTAGAACCCTCAGGAAAGAAGGGGATATTCGTGGGATACAGTGATCCATCCAAGTCCTATAGAATATATATTCCAGAACAACATAAGATTGAAGTTAGCAGAGACGTAACGTTCAATGAAAGGATGGCCTTCAAGAAATTCATCGAAGAAATTATAGAAGAAGAAGAGCTTGAAGAACCTAATGAAGAAAACACAGAAAACGAAAAATGATGAAAAGGATCAACCTGATCATCCTATGGAGCCATGTGAAAACACTAATTCAGATATCGTACCGAAGACCAAGAAATGACCAACTTGGCTTGAAGCTACATTACAAGACGCAGAAAGACTCAAGGTTCCAGAAGGAACATTCAGGAAGAGTAAAAGACTGAAAAGATTCTCAAGTTATGTAGCATACATGATGAAACTTCTAGATGAAGAACCTACCACATTTGAAGAAGCAGTTCAAAAGGGACAATGGAAAGAAGATATGATGGAAGAGCATCAATCCATTATGAAAAATGAGGTATGGGAAATTGTACCTAGACCTAAAGAAAAATATGTGGTAACCTCAAAATGGGTATACAAGATCAAACATGCAGCAGACGGAAGCGTGGATAAATACAAGGCAAGATTCATGGCCAGAGGATTCTCACAGAAGGAGGAAGAATATTATGACGAAACCTTTGCTCTGGTGGCTAGGTATACCTCCATCAGAGATATCTTATCTCTTGTCGCTTCCATGAGATGGAATCTACATCAGATGGATGTAAAGACAACTTTTCTGAATGGAGCAATTGAAGAAGAAGTATATATTGAACAACCTCAAGGATTTGAGGTACATTCCAGAGACACTCACGTTTGTAGATTGAAGAAAGCTCTATATGGACTCAAGCAAGCTCCAAGGGCTTGGTATGCCAAAATGGATAGCTATCTAACAAGACTTGGTTTCTCCAAGAGTCATGCAGATCCAAACCTTTATTACAAAGTCGTGGATAATGCACCTATGATTCTACTATTATATGTTGACGATCTATTCATAAGAGGTGAAGAATCTCTCATTATCCAGTGCAAGAAGGAATTAGCTTCTAAATTTGATATGAAAGATCTAGGTCTCATGCATTACTACTTGGGACTAGAAGTATGGCAGAAGCGTGGTGAAGTGTTCCTTGGATAAGGAAAGTATGCAATAAAGATCCTTCAAAAGTTTGGAATGATGGACTGTAAGTCCATGGACACTCCTATGAATGCGGATATAAGAAAAGTGAAAGTCCCGGATTCTAATCCAGTAGATCCATCTCTATATCGACAACTAATTGGATCATTGATGTATTTGGTAAATATTCGACTAGATATTTCCTTTTATGTAAATACATTAAGTCAGTTCCAGGTGGAACCTAGATAAGAGCATTGGATAGCTGCAAATCATGTCCTAAGATATATTTTTGGGACAATAAACTATGTCTTGAGATATATCGCATCCAGTGATATCCAACTTCATGGATTCACAAACTTTGATTGGGCAGGAAGTGTAGAAGACAGAAAGAGCACTTCAGGTCTGTGTTTCAACTTGGGCTCTGTTATGATATCTTGGGGCAGCAGGAAACAAAAGTCTTTCGCACTCAACACAACCAAAGCAGAGTATATGGCAGCATGTGAAGCATGCACAGAAGCAGTATGGCTAAGGAAGTTAATCTCCTATTTATTTGATCAGATTCCAGAATTGACCATAATATATTGTGATAATTAGAGTTGTATAAGATTATCAGAACATCCAGTGTTTCATGAAAGGTAGAAACACATTGAGATCAAATACTACTTTATTCGAGATAAAGTCTAGGAAGGAGAGGTAAATCTTGAGTATATCCCCACTGATGAGCAGACAACAGACATCCTGACGAAACCTCTATCCAAAATAAAGTTTTCATATTTATGAGAGAAGATGGGGATCGTGGAAATAACTAGCTGAAAGGGAAGACTCTCCAGGTTAGGAGGGAGCACTGAAAATATTATTGAAGCATTTATAATTATTTGAAAAATAGTCCAGATAGGACAGATTCTTTCCTGTTCGAAAAGTGGATTGAGATTTCTGACGGACAGTGACTTCCCTTTGTGGTTAACATGGGAAGTAGTCTGATTTTTTATGTATCATAGACAGTGACTTCCCATTGTGGTTAACATGGGGAGTGGTCTAGGGAAGTCTCTCTTCTTGAGGGTTACTCAAGAAGACTGGCCTACCTCGCTGGATAGCAATTTCTCATTGTGGTTAACATGAGGAATGGTCCATTTTGGAGGTTGATATAGGACAGTCTTTTCCTCTTGTGGTTAACAGAGGAAATGGTCCAGACAATCATTCCTTAGGGTTATAAATTCTCTCCAGGGTGCACTTTGATTAGTGTAGGAGGAATGGCCCAGGGTGGGGAATGGTCTAGGCTCAACAATCAGGGACAGGAATTCCTTAGGGTTTTACATTCTCTCCAGGGTGCACTTTGATTAGTGTAGGAGGAATGGCCTAGGGTGGGGAATGGTCCAGACTCAAACATTCCTTAGGGTTTATACATTCTCTCCAGGGTGCACTTTGATTAGTGTAGGAAGAATGGCCCAGGGTGAGGAATGGTCCAGGCTCAGAAATCAGAAACAATCATTCTTCCTTGTTTGATAAGAATAGGGCAGATAGCCCATTGTTGATGCTCTATACTGAGGGTAGATATTCTTTCAGATCTCACAGATGTGAGTGAAAGATTGGCCCAGATGATTCGGTTTATTCTTAACAATATTTTCTGTGCAGGTTGTCATCAGATGATTGTTATGGAGACTGCCTATCTCTAGACAGTAGAGATATACTACTGTGGTGGATATGTTCCATTGGTTGTGACTATGTGTCACGTAGTTGTGTACTACCATGGATAGACACAGTTGTGTTCTATCAATTGATATTGTACCAGTTGTCATAGGAGATTATCCAGTTGGATAATAATGGCGGTGCTCGTGATACTACCAGTTGAATGGTCTGTTTGTGCTCAAGACCATACCTCCCTAGCTAAGAGGGAGTGTTAATATTATGGTAGCTTCAGGAGGTATGAACCTCTATTGTGACCTATGACGAGATTAGAATATTTCGGAAGGAAGCAAAGAAGTGAAGGAAACCCTAGACAAGTTGTCGGCTGCAGAAATATATTTAATATGAATTTATTAGTACCCATGAGGAAAAGTCAGCCCCAGTAAGCCTACCCAGACTACTATAAATACAGGGCACCGGTTCTCATTATTCACATCTCAGTAGTTGCAGAGAGAACTAGATCTGCGCAGCACAGTGGCAGTCTTGTGTGCAAGTCTCTGGGAAAGTGTGTGCTAGCTTCTGGGTGGGATTATCTTATCAGCTTGGTTTCTATTCTTGCTTGGTGCATTAGCCTCTCTTGGCTATTGGATTGCTACCATAATTCTCTTCTCTGTCAAGGTCAAGGTGCTTTGAGGGTGGCTTCGGCCTATGGTTGGGTGACGAGGGTATCGTCAATGGTAAAACGAGCACAATCTTCTATATTCTAACACCCGCACCATATTGGGTTGTGGACACTCAACCAGTAGCTTTTGAAAATGATGACCTTTCCTGGATGGATTTGGATCCCCAACCACATCAAGAGAATGTGTTCATTGATGTTGTAGTTGTATCTTTGCCTTCTGGACCAGGGGAATCAAGCGAGGCTCAGAATCCCCTTGTTGAGTATACTCATGTTGAGGATGTAGATGATGACTCTGAGTTTGAGTCTGAGTCTGATTTTGAGTCCTCTAAGTCTAAGTCTCGGTATGCATATTCATATTATTAGATTGTGTAGTCTCTAGTCTAGACTCTCGAGTTATTTTTGGAATTTATAGGCCATTTAGAGCCTTTTTGATGATGTATTTTGATTCAGATATTCATATGAATATGGAGTGCACTTACTCTTAGTGATATTTTGGTTTTATACACTAATAATTGTTATATATATATATATATATATGAGAAACTTTGCAAATTTGTGTATAATGGTTTGTATTCACATGGATGCACATGAATATGTATTTATTTTTCAAAATTTGAATATTTTATGTATTTTTTGGTCGATCGGTTCGACGACAGGTCTGGTTCTGGTAACTTTACAAGGCATCGTGATGGATCTCTTCCTGGTCAAAAAATTGTTTACAAAAAAGGATCTTTTGAAGAATGTTTGGTTCTAATGAGCTTTTGAAGAATGTTTGGTTCTAATGTTTTAGTTTTCATACGACATATTTTATCTTCAGTTAGTATGTTTTTGTTTCGATAATATAAGCCTTAAGAGGGAGTGTTAGGATATAAGTCATGTGTTTATAATAAAGTCACTATATGAATTTGGGTTATAATTTATGTTTTTGTTCACTTTTTGTATATGGAAATCTCTCCCGCATTTATAAGTGGAAATGAATTGCTCAATGAGAGATCATATATAAGGAGGTGAACCTGGTTGTAATAAATGAATGAGTTGGTCATTGATAATATCATATTGTCTTATTGTGGTTATCATCCTTCGAGATTAATTATGTGACTCAACTCTATCTAGGATTTTTTATTTAATGATATAGCTCAATTTGTAATAGATAGTGAAATTAATATCTCCTCATGTTCATTCACAAGTGAAACTAGCCTATATCCTTAACCCAGATAAAAAATTATAAGAAGTTATCACCTTGCTTTAAGATGGATGATTTTAAATGTTAAACCATAGCTCTATTTTTAAAATCCGCGTGCTTAAAATTATTGTATGTGTAGGCAACCTTTGATTCTCTATTTGTTGAGGAAGAAAAGCTTTCCTTTGTCACACTATATTCCTTTCCTTTGTGAATATCCAATTCTAGTGACTCTCTTAAATAAAGTGATTGTCCTTTAAATAAAGCAACATTGGAAATTTCAATGCGCGTTAGGGTTTCCTAAGAACTGATTCACTTGTATTCAAAGAAGTTATGTTTGTATCTAGCAGGATTCATGTAAGAACCTTATAGAATGTTAGTTTCATTTTAATTTTGAAATAAGAATTTACATGATCCTTTGGACAATTTTGACAGTGTCAAGTAGAAGCCAAAAATAAAAATAAAAGAAATTATGAGTACCCCATTAGTTTGTCTATGTGTGTGGGGATCAAATGAATGTGTTTTAAGGAAATTTGGAAAGCAGAAAACCCCATTAAACATAATAGAGACATTATTTTTCAAGTAGAAAACCACATTAAAGATTGGCATTTAGTGTCAGGCTGAGAGTTCTAATGTGCCTTCTTATTTGATGAGAAGAGAGTTGTTGAAACTCTGAAGACAATTATTTTATTGTCAATGCTTGTTTTATAACTCAATCAATGGATTTCTATTATTCAAATATTTATCCTAGAGGAATTTAACTCATTCAATAGTCGATGGTTGGATTCAAATGTGATTTTATTTTATTTTATGTAACTTTCAGAAGCTTTAGTGGTTGTTTGAAACTCCCCATTTTCTATAAATAATTTTGGGATGGGATAGCATACATGTGGATTTTATGGTTTGCAATTTCTATAAATAATATAAAAAAATGGCATTATACTAAATTTCTTGCAATTTCTCAATCTAAGATGGCATTATTCTCAAGAAAATATTGGTGGATTAACTAAAGACAAGGAAGAAATGGAATGTTATTATTGCAAGAAAACAGGTCACACAACCTAGAACTATAGATTTCAAGCTAATGATGTTCTTAAGAGAAAGCTCGAATACAAACCACAGGTAGAAAATGTAGAAATTGTTGTAGATACACTAGATTTTGATAATGGTCATGACCTTACTAAAGAAAGAACATTTTATACATTTTAAGAAACCCACATCTTGAAAATAGAAAGGAATCTAATGTAGATAAAGAACAACACAAATGGTTTCTCGGATAGATAAGGAATTCAACTCAAGAGCTACACCTTTACGATGGTTACAAGGCATCAATGTTACGAGAACCGAACCGGAACCGGTAAAATCGGCCAGTCCGACCGGGTCACTAAAAAAAATTGGGTCAAACTAGTGATTCAAACCATTCATGGAACCAATTTTTGTCTCAAACCGTCCAGTTCCATTTAGAGAAAAAATAGTTGAATGATATCGTATTTTCTCAGTATAACCTTAGGTTGAGGTGCAACTAGTTGTTGAACAAGACCCTTGAATCCAACAACATATTCTTGGACGATGTTGATCCCTCATCACATTGGGTTGTGGAGACTCAACCAACAAATTTTGACAATCAATACATTTCCTCGATGGATTTGGATCCCCATCCACATCAAGAGAATGTGTACACTCATGTTGTAGTTGTATCTTTGCCTTCTAGAATAGGGGAATCAAGTCAGGCTCGAAATCCCCTTGTCGATTCTGTTATCACTCCAAGTAACTCCTTAGGGTTGTAGGCTAAGGATGCTTGGTAACTTAAGAAATCAATAATAAATGTGTGTGGATCAATGGGATAACTGAGGATGGCTAATGAGAAGAAAAAATTATCATGCATTCGAATGAGCCAATGCTTTTAGAAACCAATAATCAGATGCAGTAATTTGGAATGGGGTATGAAGAACACTATTCTAGATAACCAAGTACATTAACATGCAGGGTCATACAAGATAGTAAGAGTTCATTCAATTCGAATTCATGAGCCAAATAAGAAGATGACAGTTCTTAATAGCTGAGCTAAATTGAATCGAATTACAGAGCAATGAAACACATGAGAAAATCTGATATTAGTAGCAAAAGAAAACTGTGATTCATATCAAAATAAGAGTCTAAGTACATAGGTCAAATGTATCCAAGATTGAACCCCCTAGAGCTCCAAATGTCTTTGGCTTTATAGCCTTTTACAATCAGTTTCAGATCCTAAAACAATGGATCTGATATTCTAAAACTAGAAAGTCAAAACTGATTTACAAAAGATAAGGAGAGATCCTCAAGATGAGGTCAACCTCTATCTTTTGGTCTTCAAACATTGGTTGAAAGTTGATGAAGTGTAGCCTAGCCTTCCAAGGCTCTTTGATCTGTTCCTTTGAAAGTGGAATTCGAATTTGATGATGTGTGCCAAAAATTCCTATCATTTTTCCCTTGAAAATCACCAAATCTAGTCAAAAAATTCCCTTTTGACTTTCATCTCCAAGAATGGCTTTCAGATTTTGATTTGATAATTCATAACCAGCTTATTGAAGAAGAATTCAAACCATTCAAACCGAAAAAATCCTGATCTGAGCGAAAATTTGGCTATTTTGGCCATGACAGGCTTTCAACAGCTAACTTACCCGAAAATCTGCTCCTTAGTTGTTGAAAGGCGGAGCTTTCAACAGCTAACTAGTTATAATTCTGCCTTTTGTGCTGGTGAAAGCGCAGATTTTTTCAAAATCAAATTTCTCAGTCATGGAGAGTCTGTTTTGCATGCTTAAATAGTCGATCGACATCTACAAATCCTGAAATTTCCAATGGTGCTTTCAGATCTGCATTTGGAGCTCAGGAAGCTAGTCAAATTTTCCCTACAATATTAGGCATCGTTCTTTCAAAAATGTCGGTGCGTTTTTTATCGCTAACATCTGGCTCCAACTAGGATGGATACCTCCCTATGAGGTCTCCAAGAACCTAGAAGACCTTATGCCTTTAGTATTGGGCCATGGAGTCATTAAACTTTTTCGGTGGTTAATGAACACACACATGGGCTCGCCTAAACCACCGAAAACAGAAACTTACCCAAAAATCGAAACTGGATGAATCTTGATTACCTTTTCCTTATCGGATATCAATACAGCAGCAACTTCAGATACAAAGAATTTCTAGATCTTTTGATATGTGTAGGTAGCCTTCCAAGGCTCACCAATGTGCTTCGCTGGCCAGTCTCAGGTTTCACCAGCTATTTCGCCTTAAGGTTTGCTAAGTATCTGGTGAAAGCTTTGCCTTTCATCAGCTAACTGGTTATAATTATGCCTTCTGCGCTGGTGAAAGTTATGTTTTATCTTTGAGAAGAAAATAATGCAGAGCAGCAATGATCCTGCATAGAGTGTTAGATTCTTCAGCAGTTGCTTGATAAAGTGTTGTTGACACTTGATGTTTGAACCCCAGGTGACCTGCAATGCTTGATTCAAGAAATGCTAAGCAAGTGAGGAAAAACAAGTTAGAGATATCGAAATAATTTAAGCAACGACACCATAGTTGTAGAGCATACAAAAGGAAATCCAAATGCACAATTGTTTTTATCTATGGCATCGAAGGGTTCTCAGAAATTTTTTGTCTCTCTGAACATCTGTTATCCAAAGCAATTGATAGTGCAGCAGGAGTATGATTAGAAGTTGATTGATTTGACGGGTTTTGTTGTTTGTGGAATGGTTCAATGTCAACAAACATTGACATGAGTTTCTCCTCGTCCAATCTGTGAAAGTCTTGAGATCCTTTGGATGTCCTCATTTGAAGAGCCAAGTATTTCCAGGACCATTTGGAAGATTTTGTTAGCAGCAGTTCTCTCATGCAGAAGGTCTCCATGAGATGCAAGTGAAAGAAAACAGCCACACACCTCAAGTACATGCACTTTTGACTCTGGATGATCTCCCAAAAGTAAAGCCCCCAACTGATATAAAATACTAGGATCTGCTTCCCGAATAAGGTGCCTAAGGGCCTCTGCGGCAATTTTTTTGAACTTTGATATCTGCATTTTATAGTAGGTGTAAGAGTGTTGGAACAGCTTCTGCACTCTGGACACAAGCACAAATATCTTCACTATGACAGCACAAATTTCTCAATACAAGTGCAGCAGCTTCTTTTGCTTTAACAGAGCCTATTTCCAACAGTTGCACAAGAGGAGGTATTCCACCAGCAGCTGTTATAGCCCACTTGCCCTCGTCAACTTCCATAGATAAAATAGAAAGAAAAGCAACAGCATATTCTTGTTGCTGCTCGGTAGATAATCCCAGTAAAGATATCAAAAGTTGAACACCCTCTCATCCCTTAAGTGATTTCCAGACATCTGAACTAGTAGTCGATAGGACTCTTAAAGAAAATGTGATCTCTTCTTGCACCTCACCATTACTTGTAGTTACCAGTCCAACAAGCAATTTCTTTTCTTCTGCATGACACAAAGTTTTGTGTAGGTAAGCATTGCCATACAAGCAAGACAAGGCTTCAACTGCACGTCTCTGCACAAGCCACCGGAAATATTAGCTAAAGCACCCATAGCATTTTCTTGCAAATCTTGGACAGGTGCTCCATAGGAAAACTCCTTTGAAGGAGCTAAAATTGCATTGATGAAAACAGGAATGCCATCTGCATCCACCAAAGATCTCTTTGCATTGTCTAATTTGGAAGAAAGATTTTGTAGTGTATCAGCTGCTTCAGCACAGACAGATACATCATTTTCAGGACCCAAAATCTTTAAGCAGGGATTTAACAGTGCCAATCTCATTCACTCTGACACTACTAGTTTCCGAAGCCAAAATTAGGTTGGCTAAGAGGTAAGATGCATTGGCTTGAGAAACTGGACTACCAGAAAGGAGTAGTCTCACAAGGATTTCCACTCCACCAACCTCAAAAGTTGCTTGCAGGAAGCTTTCATCATTACTACACAAATTTCTTAATGCCCCAGTCAGAAGGCCGCCAATTAACTTGTCTTGGCAGTTAGCGCGAAATTGGTCCCAGAGACAGGGCACAACACACTCAGTAACAAATATCTTGCTCCCAACATGATCTGTCAGACCACCACGTGATACTGCATAGATGTCCTTTGCAGCTGCTTTATGTGCTTCTACTAATCCCACCCTTAACAATCCAAGCAAATGAGGTATGCAGCCTTCAAGCAGTACTTTTATCCTGAGCTTAAAACAGCGAAATGGTTGCGAAGTATTGAAGAGATCAGGGCCGTTGCGAAGATTGAACTGGAGACCTCTTCATCCGAGCGAGCATCATGCACTTCCTCTTCCATTGTTCTTGGGCATCAATATTATTAGGTTTAATGAACATGAATTTCTCCACAAATGAAGCCCTGGGTTGGACAGGATTCCCCATCGAATCTTTGTAACCCACAGCCCCCCCTGATTGAAAGGATGAATCTGTTCATTCTGTGAAGATCGAGTCCATCAAGAATCATGGTTCCAAGGTTGAGAATGACATGTGGACGACCAGAAAGATGATGGACCTGCAGTGCAAAGAAGCTCATCCCACTGAAGTCTTTGCTCCCGTAGCCCTTGAGAATATCCTCCTAATCTTCTACAAATAAGAAAAAATAACGCACTTCCGTTGGCGCTATGAAACAGGCTACGTGTAGTGATATTAAAGCTACAGCAGTCTCCTTTTTTGCTGTGCATAAGGATCAATCCTCTTCACGCGCCCGCTCTTTTCCATTTCCTGTGATTGTGAGATCCAAAATTAACAAACTGTCCCTGAAAATCAGAAAATAATCACTGAAATAGAGGGCACAATCTTTGATCTGCTGAGATGAAGGGATTTTGCAAATGAATACTCCATCATTCCTCACAACGTGGCGTATGATAGCATTTACCTGGCAGCATCTTCAACGATCATCTTGTCTCCTTAGATTTCATGCAATTAAGTTGTATTCATCAATTTGAACTGCAGAGACGTGCTTTGGTGCTTTGTGAATGCTTCACTGCCAACCACTCAGAGCATTGAATTCAATAGAAAATCTGTTGGTTCTTTGAATAAGTTTACTTATGCTCTTTTTCTCGTGAATTTCCTACTCTGTAATTGGATGAGGAGAATTTCCTGCCGAAGATGTGAAGGTGTAGTTAAATATCACTAGCACAATCGAACAGTGACTGATAAACTGCATCCTTGATGCATTTCTAGCCATAGCTTACATATTGCAAACCGAATTAGTCCAGTGTTGAAACTTGATAAACCCTGTGCATACAATACTTATACTCTCGCCCTTGTTTGTAATCTACTTCAATAAACCCACCATTTTCATTTGGCCCAAGCCCAACATGCTCCCATGCAATTGAACTTACACCTGAAGCGATGTAAACAGTCAAAGGGAAGGCATATTGAGAAATGTTTCGAGTTGGAGTTCGACACAATATATTGTGAAGAGATGAAGCAGCTGAAGGATTATCACATACACATCGCACTTTCACATCACTCTTTGAAGATGAACCTACAGCCCCATCTTGCATGAAAAGTTTTGGGATGGATGAAACATGAGATGTGACCTGTTTCAGAAGCTTGTTGAATTGTGGTTTGGAAACATCAGCTGCCCCTAAAGAGAAGCTTCCTCGAGCAAAATGCAGAATGAACACATATTGTTACAGCGACGCATTATGGAGACAAATGTTGTAACTAAATTGCAAGCAATTCTTACTAGACTGATATCAGCATATGTTTCTTCAAGGGACAGAAATGTATTAACTCCCCTTTTACCATAATCTATAGTTTCTAGCAAGCGAGGCAAGTCCCTGTAAGTATCAAGCCCACAAACTACATCAACCATCTTGTCTGATTCAGTTATTTTTTCTTTCAAACGTTCTGCCATGCACCCCAGCACAACCACTTTTGGAGGAGCAACTGACTTTGCTCGTCCCTTTTCAACAATGTTTTTTCTGCTTATTCAATAATGACTGAAAGCAATCTACATGCTCGTAGGACGAGCTTATTTTTCTATCTACTCCTACATCTAAACCAACAGTACTGACTCTTATTAAGTGAAGTCATGCTTCCAATGAAGCCATGTCAGGGGATGATTTACTGATAACCTCCTTGATCTAGACCCAAAAATTAAAGGAATGCCCAGAATGCAGAAATGCATTTTAAAAGGATAACAGAACCATCCTTCTTCTAAAGGAAATATTTTGACATTTATGATGTTCATAAATTCTAAATAATCAGCGATAGGGTCATTAAAAACGTCAAGGAATAGCTCTTTAAGCAGTTGTTCCAACTGAAGATTGACATGTTGTTGTCGATGGCTTCCACCGATCTCCATGTCAACTGTAAACTGCTCAACTTCAATCAAAGAAACATGCATGATGTGATGCTGATCTAATTATTTTTTCTTTTCTTCATGTCTGCTGCAAATTTCCAGTCTCTGCAAATCTTGAAACTGTAGGCTGCCCTCATGATCCTCTGCATATCTGAAACTGTCACTTGTTGTCTTGTCAATTTGCTCTTCACTTTTTAAGTTTTCAAAAGAGGCAATATGATCATGATAACAATCTAAGATGGTGGATGTATTTGGTGTACTGTTTAAAACATCTATACTATGGCCATCATCTTGTAGATCATCAATATCTTGGTCATGATGAGAAGCATCTCCTGCTGTAGCATATTTCACATAACTATCTGATTTCTTATTCAACAAATTGAAATCATGACAGCATTCAGGATAGACAAGGTCATCCGAAAAATGGTCTTTACAAAATACATGGAAGGCAGCATGAAAATCAGCCAAAGAGCAAACACTTTCATCCGGAAGAGACTGACACCAGTCAAGAGCAATTCCCTCTAAAGAAAATTTGAACAGCTTAATTTGAACATCTTCATGTACAATTTCAAGCCAGTCAATGAAGTCATGGAAATCCAGCAAATGTTCAGCTGGTACTTCCCACTTCTCTCCACGAAATCT
>ML827733.1:125163-136491 GCA_009831015.1 Picea engelmannii | reverse complement strand
TTGTATGACAGTAGATGTATACTATTGTGGTGGATGTGTTCCATTGTTCATGACTATACGTTACTGATCAAGTGCTTGTTTGCTACTTGGTGTGGTAGTGTACCACTGGATTGTAGTTATGTACTACTATGGATAGACACAGTTGTGTTCTATTTTATTCTAATTGCCTTGAAGACTATCAAGCAGTTTATTGGAAATAATTATCAGCCAGATGAATGATGAACAGAGATTTTCCAGACAGAAAATGGTTCAGAACATTTACTCTTCTATATTATAAGAATGACTCTTGTATCACTCTATCGAGTGAGCATCATGTCTGATTACTCAGATAGAGTATGGTTTCGAGAGATGATGCAGTTGATGATGATGATGGTGCTCATGATCTAGTCTATATAACTATGTTGATGCTACCGGGTGAATGGTATGTTTTGTGCTCAAAGACCATTATCTGTATTACCTCCCTAGCTAGGAGGGAGTGTTGATATTATGGTAGTTGCGGGAGGTATTTACCTCCACGTGTAAACCTGACAAGGATAGAATACTCTGGGAAGCAAGAAGAAACCCTAATGAGTTAGCTAATAACCCTAGAAGACTTGTCGACTCAAGAAGATAATTTATATTAAGTTATTAGCCTCTAAGAGAAGAAGTTGGCCAAAAATAGTATTATATACTGAACAAATAGATACCCAGAATGACAAGTTGGCCCTAGAAGTTAGCCAGAATTAGTATAAATACAGGAGGCCAGTTCTCATTCTAGCAGACAGTCTCAGAACTGCAGTGCCCAGTCTTGTGTGCATTGCAGTTGCCCAATTTCTGCACATGTTTGGAGGAGAGTTGTCGTTGCAGTTGTTGTAGCTAGCAATTACGATTGGACTATCTCTTGACTAGGGTTTGGACTATTTGATCAGCTCTTTGTGATGCACTATCCTTGGGGAAAGGTGTGCTACCCTTTGTTTGGCTATCTAGCCTAGGGTTTGCTTCCAGAGTGATTCTCTGTCAAGGTTAAGGTGCTCGGAGGGTGACTTCAACCTATCGTTGGGTGACAAGGGTATTGTCAATAGTAAAACGAGCACACATCTTTCATATTCTAACAATTATTTACAGTTGCTATGATTTAACCTTATGATCGATCACCTAGCCACATATATGCAAGAGATATTTTAATGGTAGTATGATTAAAACAAAGAAAAAAACCTATGAAAAAAATACTAAAAGGTAACAAAGGGAAAGAAGTTATATGTTTGAGCTATGATAAAGGACTATATGCGAGTTTGAATGGAAAAGTTAAAGGATATTAGTGTTAGTCCTAACTATTATGCTATTGTTAGTTAATGGACTATGCGAATTTCATTAGATTTGAATGGGGCGCATATAGCATTTTAATATGTATTATGGCATGGAGTTATGGCAAGGGTTAGCGTGTAAATGATATTGGGTGGTGCACTATGCAATGGATATCGTCGCAAATTTTACAATGGTTTAACATTGAATACATGGTTTAATTGTTGGTGAATGTGATGCTTATTGGGATGTTTCGTACTTCGAATTGAATAGGTCAAGTGATGGAAGAGATGTGCATTTACTGCTCGTCACTCCATACTTCCCCTATCGCCCGTCACCCTAGCATTGTTCCATTGTTTCATTTTTCGCTCTATTGGTTGTGAAGCTCCGCATTTTCGGGATCTTGGAAGAAAGAAGGTTCGGCCAACTCACCATTTAAGCATTTTTCCACATGTATGATTCTTTTTCTCTCCATCCATGAGGTATTCTCTGTTGTATGAACAAATGATGGCTCGGTGATGCTTGGATTATGTGTGTTCTTGAGAATTTTGACTGTGTAGATGTGTGTTATGGCTCTCTATGATGAATGTAAAATGTTTATGATTGCAAGCAAAGAAATGAGTATTTTAAGTTGTGCATCGGATGTTGCTCGGTCAGTTTAGTATCATGAGAGGTCTCTGTGGAATAATAAGTGAACAATGGTACAGTATGGGTGTTAATGACGGAGGGTTTTGTTTTGTATATTACTGTCAGTTATTTTGTTCCCTCACAGTCATGGTGGTAACCCTTACCCAGTCGCAGAGGAATTGCCAACAGTTGTTTTGTTATTTCTTCAAACCCCGAGTCGCGGTCGTTGTCACGTTCTTATTGTCTTTTCACTGAAGTATCCCAAGATCCAATCTTGGTTGTCCCTAACGTTAAATACATGCTTGTATGGTTGTGGATTGATACAAGTTGTATCTGAGCATTTTGTCAAATGGACGAGTGTGTCCTCACTGGTGTTGTTGTCAAGTTGTTCGGCTCTTAAGTATTGGATAGAGATGTTATATCTTTGTGCTTTTTTTGGTAACTTCCATTGTTAAGTTAACCCTTGTTTTCCCTCTGCAAGTGTTAAATGCACCATGTGCACTGGCTATTTTACCCTACTTGTCTTTTCTCTCCTCAGTGGTTAACTATTGGTTTCGTTGCCCAGACTTGGAGTAATAAGTAATATTGTATGGCTCACTGCTATGTCTTTTTCGAAAGGTATTTTTTCCTATGGTTGGTAAGTCTAGGAAGACCTTCATCTCTCTGTGTTGATGTTAAGGATGAGCGAACTCTTGTTGCTTCCCTGCGTTTGATTTTTGGCAGAGCCTAATGTAGACTCCATTGTCTTTGCTCACTTCGAGCACTTTCTGGGGTTGTCTAGTATTGGGTATCAGTGAAATGGTTATGGAGTTATTTTAAAAAAGAAACATGCTCTATCATCAAGTCTATGTCTCGTCCTTTTATGGTTAAATTGTTTGAATAAGAATGAAACAGGCCCTTGCACACAGTCGAGGGTTGTCTTCCTACTCGTTAGGGTTTCGCTCATTGTGTTTTTACCAGCATGATCTTAATTGCAAATGGAAACACCTGTGTGGTTTTGTTAAGCCCGATCAGGGTTCTGGCCAGTTTAAAAAAATAATGCATGTGTGTAGTTGGTTATATTCACTTCATATATTATATTGGAACATCTCACAGACTACCAATTGTTTTAGAAGGAAGTTATATCCGCAGTGATAAGGCTCAAGTTTTATGTTTTGGTTGACTGTTGTTTCATTGCAAGATCTTGTCGATTGATATGTTGAAGACTGTGTATAATCGGGAATATTTTGAAGTTTGTTCGTATTTGAAAAGAGACGTGTATATTTTAATTGGGCCCGATTGTAAATTGGTAAACAATGGATGTTGATTATTATCGTGATTCATTATGGATTATCAGGGATAGATGTCGAGCATATTGTTGTGTATTTTTTTTATTATTTTTAAAAGAAAAAAAAATGGATCAACGCTTTGTTAAACAGGACTGTTGAATGGAAAGGTAGTTTTGTTTATAAGTTATGATTACACAGACTGTTATGAATTGAGAAATTCTGGGAAATTTAATTATTGGAATAGCAAACAGTTTGGTATATAATTGAGAAGCAGTGAATGTTGGTGCTTTTTGGATTGATTCTAATACAGAGTTATGATTATTGATTATTTAATTTGTTTTATGAACAGTAACCATTATCATCCCCTGTCATTTTCTCACTTTTCCACTCATTGTGAATCCCCTCACAATCCTAGATTCGCTTTGCACGCACGCCCTGTTCTTAAAATTAAATTAAAATTAAATGGAAACTCTGTATTACAACAATTAAAGGATGACACAGAGATGGGTCACAGTTGATATGATTTTTTCATTGTAACATAGTTGATTGTTTAATGATTTGTTTAGCAGTAATCATGTTCTTACTCCCTTTCATTTTATCACGTTTCCGCTCAATACAACCCCCTCAGATATCCCATGACCCTTATTCACCCCCTTCTCATTGACAAGTATTAAATGAATTGTATGGATTGGGTTGCATGGGTCTGATGTGATTGTTGATCCAAACTTTGTTTCATATTAAAAGAGATGTCATGTATGGTTTGTTTAAGAAGCTAGTTGCTAATAAGTTGCATACAGGATGAGCTTCTTCAGCTGAGGAAGCCATGGATGAAATAACATGGGTAGAGGGAATTGGAACAGAGGCCCTAGAAGGCCAAGATTTTCAATACATTTTGATGCAGATCCACAAGAGTTAAACCAACTCTTCCAAGATGGATTTTTCAATTGAATTGGACAAGGGGTAGTCCAACCTAAGCTAGAAAGGCCTCCCTTCCAACCCCAACATATCCCTGGTATCCCTGTCCCCCCTCATGTTTCATTGCAACCAAAAGTCAATGAAAATGACGGATGGCAGGAGATTGTTCACCCAGCAGTCTCCCAACATCGTGGCTGGCCCAATTTGTCCCTACCTGCTCCTCTTCCACCGGTTAACCCAAATGTCCAAATTTCCCCTGCACACTCACCTGTACAGTCTTCTCACGCAAGTAAAAGTCTCAAAACCGAAGCCCACCACACGCATGCTAAAGGAAAAGTTGTTGTTGCCCCCTCCTCTCCCTCAAGTGATTCAGCCAAATCCATTTCATTTCGCATGCACTTGAGATATGATTGTTCTCATGTCATCGGTGAGATCAAGCCTAAAGGCTCCACACAGCCTAAGGTTAATTCAGGAAAGTCAAAGGGAGACGGCAGAAAAAAAGGGAAAATTGTCTCCCAAAGTGGCAAATATGGTTTTTGAGTATATTTGATTATTGATTGTTGAGAACAATTCACTGCTAAAGTTTTTGGACAACATACTATTTTTTGATATTTTGGATGTTATATGTTTAGATATGGTTTAAAATATCATTGATATTTAATTTTCAAATTTTGAGAATGATGATGGGAGCCACAAGGAGGAATGTGTTTGATTGATTGACTAGTTATCTTTATTTGTGTTAAGAAACTAAAGGGAGTCACAAGGGGTCCCACCTACTGGTTATTATTTATTAAAGACCTTTATTATTATTATTATATTAACTATTCCCCTAAACTAAAAGTTAGTTGAGTTTTAGTTAACTTAACTAAAAGAGGTAGTTGAACTACTTCAACTAATTTTGATTGCTTAAAGACAAAAAGAGAAGGAAGAACAAGGGGGGATAGAAGAAGAAAGCATACTAAGGTTTGCTCTTGAGTTTTATTAAGATAGTTCAGTTTTCATTCATTCTTCAATTCATTAAAATCTTAATTATCTTTTATGACCGCAGGGTCATATTGTAGACAACAAGATTCAAGGTTGAATTACATCATTCAGAGGTGTTAATCTATCTTTGATAGTCTGTGTAGACTTGTTTGTTTATGAATTAAATTTCATGACTGATAAAGGATATTGTGCAGAGTCCAGTGGGCAGCAATCTGTGGCAAGCTGATCCAGCTTTTAAAGTTCATATTTTTACTTTTTGTCAGAAGTCATTTTGTATGGTTTTCATCAGGGACATCTAAGTTTGACTTTGGTCCAGATTCCCTCGGGGATTTTTGTAAAGAGAACGATTCTTTTGATTTCTAGGAATGAAATAAGTGATTTCTATTCTGTCTAATCTGTGTTAATATGTGACTTGGTATTTTTTCTTTGGCTTCATATTTACTTTTGCATCTGTTATATCCAGAAAATTATATAAAAAAGTTTAATTTTACAACAATCTTCTATTTTTTAAAAATCAGCCTAAGCCTTTGTAACTAATACTTGTGCATTAGGAAACAAATTTTGAGGCTATAAACATAGGGTGATATTCCTGTCTATCTTTCCTTAGCTAAGAAAGATTTGAAAATGCTTGAGTAAAATTATTTCATATATTTTCCTCAACAGGAGGTAGTTCCTCAATGGGGGTGATGTGTTGTCCTATGGCTCTTTTCAAACATGACACATGAAAAACATTGTGTATCTTGCTTCCTCGGGGTAGATCAAGCTCATATGCCACAACCCCTACCTTTCTTCTCACCATGTACGGCCCAAAGAAGCAAGGTTAAAGCTTTCATGTGCCATTCCTTTTTATAGATGCATGTCTGTAAGGTTGGAGTCTTAAGTACACAAAATCACCAACCTCAAAAGTGTGTTCCACCCTGTGTTTGTTTGCATGTATCTTTTGTTGATTTTGTTCCCTGTGCAAGTGATCTTTAAGCTCTCTGAGTATATCTTGGCTCTTTTGGATCCAATCTTGTACCATAGGTGATCTATTGTCCCTGAATACAATCTCCACAAAGGTGAGAGGATCATAATTGTATAAGGCCCTGAAAGGAGACCTACCAATAGACATGTGGTAGGTGGTATTGTAGCAATACTCACCCAAGTGTAACCACTTAACCCATGCTTTATGTTGCCCTGGTACATAATTTTGGAGGTACACTTCCACCCACTTGTTGGCTATCTCTATCTGGACATCAGTTTGTGGATGATAGCTAGTGTTGGGAGTCAAAGTCGTACCTACCAACCTGAATAGCTCCTGCCAAAAGGTGTTCATGAACCTGTTGTCCGTGTCACTCACAATGGTTTTGGGAAACCCATGCAACCTAAATCTCTCTGAATAACAGTTATGCAACCTGTGAAGCACTGTAATCTGTGGCAATGGAAAAGAAATGGGAAAACTTAGTTGACCTATCCACTACAACAAATATGCAATCATTGCCCTGAACCTTGGGCAACCCTGTGATGAAGTCCATGGAGATACTCTCCCATTTATGCTTTGGAATAGGTAGTGGTTGCAATAAACCTACTGGATGAGTGTGTTCCTCCTTGTTCTCCTGACATGTGGAACAGTCCCTAATATGGCTCATTACATCCTCTTTCATGCCTCTCCATGTGAATATTTCCCTTACCTACCTGTATGTCTTGAAAAATCCTTGATGCCCAGCCAATGGTGAATCATGGCATGCCTGCAACACTCTCTTTTTGAATTCTGACTCAAGAACCAAGAAAATTCGGCCCTTGTAGTATATTATGTCATCCATGATCCTTAAGTTATCATCATGTACATGCCCATCCATCAACTCACAAGAAAACCTATTTTTAGAATACTCCACCAAAAGATGTGCCTTCTAGTCAACTAAAATATCTATCATGGCATATACTGAAGGTCTCCTAGATAAAGCATCAGCCACCACATTGTTCTTCCCTTTGACAAATTCAATGTCAAAGTCATAAGCTTTGATCTTGCTAACCCATTTTTGTTGCCTCTCATTAAGGTCCTTTTGGTGTAGCAAGTACTTGAGGCTATTGTGATCTGTCCTAACAAAAAATTTCATTCCAACCAAATATTGTTTGAATTTAGCCAAAGCATGCATAATGGCTAACATTTCTTTGTCGTAAATAGTGTATACGAGCTCAGGTCCCCCCTAGTTTTCGGCTCTCATAGGCAATAGGGTTCCTATTCTGCATAAGAATTGCTCCAATGCCTGCACCTGAGGCATCACTCCAATATGAAAGGCTGCGAGAAATCTGGCAAAGAGAGAATCAGACAAGTGCTCATTACCTTCTTCATTTTATCAAATGTCACATGTGCCTCTTAGCTCCACCTAAAAGTTCCTTTTCTGGTCAAATATGTTAAGGGTGCGCAAAGTTGGGAGAAACCTTTGACAAATCTCCTGTAGTAACTGCAAATGCCAAGGAATCCTTTCAAGTCAATAAGAGTTTTGGGTGTTGTCCAGTCAAGTATAGCTTGTATTTTTTCTTGGTGCACATGTACCCCTTTCTCTCCAATAATATGTCCCAAGTAAAGGACTTCGGTCATCCCAAATTTGTTGAGTTTTCAATAAGCAAGGTTAAGCATGAAGTTCATTCCATTTTTAGCACTTAACTTAACCATAACCAATAATGTTGCAGCAACCAAGATCACAAGAAGAAACACCATGCACAAGAACACAAGAAGTATCCTGGGAAACCCTTCTCAACAAAGGAAGAAAACCTAGCCAAAATCCTTTGCTATATTCTTCAAGAGAAAGGCCTTCACCACCAATGAAACCTAGCACACAAGAGGGTGCTCAAACCCTAGAAGACTAGCACCCAAGAGAGGTGCACACTTTTCCCAAGAAGGTGTACTTGCTGAAATTTTCAAACTCACATGAAAGATATGATTCCTCAATGGGGAATATATCTTTACTTATACTAGACTGAACCTATCAACAGAAGTGTCTATTGGCACAATAGGGCCGACCTCACTAGCTCACAATATAATTATATTAACCAGATTAATTATCTTTTACATTAATTATTAATCACATTAAGGTGGCGTCGACCTGTACCCTTTACATTACAATTAGGGCTACAGGCAGGTCTAACCCTTGAACAATATAGCAAGAGATCTCATACACCCACTAGTGCTCATCCACTAGGGGCACATCCATATGGATGTCCATATCTCTATCTCACTGCAATACACAGAATAACCACTTCTAGTGCTCAGCCACTAGGATCACGTTCACATGTGCTCATCCACAGGCAGGTCCACTCAACAGATCTTCTTTCCCACTGCATTACACAGGAGATTCATATGGAGTTTCTCATCAACTCTCTGCTCAGAGGAGGCTAATACATCATCTTCATTTATGTTCTCATGGTGATGCACCCAACACTTTGGGATTTCACACGTTCGCCTTGTGCTCAGCCACAGGCACGTCCAACTCTGCAAATCTCCTTTCTCACTGCGTTACACAAGAGAAGCATCTAGAGGTCTTCTCAACTCTCTGTAAGGAGGAGGTTGTCTCTACATTCCAGCTATGTCTCAGATAGGAACCACACACCCCTCTGAGGGGCTTTCTCTCAGGTTTGTAAGCTGGAGAATGTCTCACATTGCTACAACCATCAACACTCCCTCTCAGCTAGGTAGGCATTCTTCATCATGCCAAGTGTCACACAGATGTACTTTGATCTTTGTCTTGGTTGTAGTCATCAACACTCCCTCTCAACTAGGAAGGTATTCTTCACCAAGCTAATTTTGTGGCTAATTTGATGAAGATGTCTGCAATCTGCTCATGTGTTAGGAAGGTACTACAAGTGTACTATTCTTCTCTGCATCATATCTCTGATATAATGATATTTCATCTCAACGTGTTTCGATCCATCAAGAAACATTGGGTTCTCAAAGAGACTTACACATGGCTCTTGTTATCATCATAGAATCTGTCTCATGATCAAGTAAATCTATCAAAATCTTGTGAAGCCACATTTCTTCGCACACTCGATGCTATATATTTTGCTTCTGTGGTACTCAAGGCCACAGAGTTTTGTTTCATGCTGCATCAGGAAACCATGGCAAACTTTATGGTAAGACAACAACCAGATGTGCTCTTCCAGTCCACTGTACTCTCTTCTCAGTTTGTATAGGCATATCCCTGCAAAATCAATTTCACACTTGGAGGCATATCCCTGACCATATCAAATTGTGCCTTGTGTATATCTCAATACATGCTTTATTGTTCTCTAGTGAGTTTGTCTCGGTTGGCTCATGGATTGGCTAAGCATATTCACTACATAGCATGGATCAGGTCTGGTGTTAATCAGATACATCAATGATCCAATCAGTTGTGGATCAATCACGTCTGAATCATCATCATTCATTTTCTTCAAATCTAACACAGTGTTTTTGTATTCTTATCAAGCTGGACTTCTTTAATTTTTCCATTGTATATTTTTCTTGACTTAAGAAAATCTCATTGATTTTCTGTCATACTTCCAGGAAGTAGAGCATCATACTCAGATCCTTCATCTTGAAATGAGAAGTCAAGGCTTACTTGTTTTCAACAACAAAGGCTTTCTGAATAAATCATCAAAATCAGGCTCTTGTCACCAACACTGTAATAATGTAGGTTTTGATTTGCAACACTCTTTCTGAAACCCAAACTCATCAAGAATCCATTCATCTAATATAGTTTCCAACTCATGGATGGTAGTATGGATGGAAGTGTATCAGGCTTACTAGATCAAGTGTCTCATCATAGACAACTCCCTCTGCTTGTGAGAATCCTTTGGCTTTGTATTTCTTAACCCTTTCATCAGTTGCATGCTTTCTCTTATAGATCTACTTGGAAGTTACCACATACTTATCTTCTAGTCTCTGAATAATATCTTATACATCAATCTTTAAAATACATTGGTATTCTTTTGTTATGGTATCTTGTCATACTTGTTTCTCTTGTTGTTTCTTCAATGAAGTGACTCATGACTGAAGAGTAGCTTTGAAAAACTCTTTTTCTTTCTCAAGGTGTCCCTTGAGGGACTTGTATTTTTCTCTGCCTTCTAATAGGGTTTTGTTGACTCTAGGAATGCTCTTTTATGCCCTTACTGCAATATCTCTAGATATATCAACTAGACCAACTGGATTAGTTGGAATAATGTATGTCTCCTTCTAAATTGTTGAAGGGGGAGAAGGTATTGTCTCACTGTCAATCTCCATCTGAGACTCTCTAGGTCTATTGAATGGGTATCTCTTCTTTAAGGACAACATCTTTCCTTGTCTCTCATAATAATCAATCAAATATGGTTTGGACTCCCGTACCAGGGATAATGGTCCAAGTCTTTGAGGGCTCCAATACTAGGGATAATATCCTTCATTTATTAAAAATGCAATCAACTATAAAATTAGAATCAACTGATTTACCTGGTTTGTAGTCATGTTTTAGCTTAGAGGAAGTACTTCTCCTCTCTCTTATCTTCATTCTTTTCAGGTGGATCTGGATCAATGTCAGCAGTAGAAGCATATTGTCTTCCCTTTGTCCTGGTTGGACAGTTTCTTGCATAGTGTCCATATTTGTCACATCTGAAGCACTGAATTTCGAAAACAACTCTTCTTTGATTATAACCTGGGTTTGATGAAGACTTTTCATCTTTAAATGTTTGTCTAAAGTTTCTTTTGAATTTTCATCCTTTCTTTGTATGAAGTGCAAGAGCATGATTTTCTTCTGAAGAGTCTTCCACTCTTCTATTTCTAAGTCTAAGTTCTTCTTGAGTACAATCTGTCCATAGACAATCAAAGGTTTGTAGACTTTCTCTTCCACTGTTGAAGAAAAGGCTCCAACTGTTTTGGAAGGTTGTTGAGAGTGGTTAAGACAAGTTCTCTATCAGACATGATTTCTCCAATGGTTTCTAGATGCTCTTTAATCTCTGATATCTTCATAAAGAAGATGGCAACTGTGTCACCTTTCGTCATCTTGGTACTTTGAAGTTGGCTCTTCAAGGTAAGAGCTCTAGGGGTGTTGTCACTTTAAAACATTTCTTTTAATGCTTCATACATATCATAAGTTGTCTTCAATTTGGCAATACGAGGTAAGAGATGATCTCTTACTGAGTAGATGATTAATTTTCTTGCTCTGACATCTTCTTCCTTTCTTATCTTCTTCTCTACATCTGTAGTTGTGTCTGGTAAGGTTTTAGTTACCACATCCAAAAGGTCATCTTCTTCAAGGGT
>ML827733.1:112465-124011 GCA_009831015.1 Picea engelmannii | reverse complement strand
CTTTGAAGATTTTGTTGAAGATGTAGATGTCTACACGGATCTGATGAAGTATATGCATCATTGATATTTCCACACATATCCACTTTATCTTCTTGTAATGAATAATATCCAAATAAATTTTGGATGAAATTTTGAAAACCATGCGGCCGTTTCCAGAAAAATGTTGAAATTTTGTTGATTTTGAAATGATCATAACTTCACTTTCCGGACTCCGTTTCGGACGATTTGTTTTTTGAAATTGGATATTTTCCCGAGAGGAATTCAAATATCCAATTTGTTTCTGAAAATAGTGCTCAGAAAATATCAGAATTGAGTCTGATGTGCGCAGCTCCCTTTTTGTCTCCTGACATGCATGCATGGTGCATGCAAAGTGTCTGCATGTGACTCCTGAGATGCATGCCATATATCTTCCACATAAATTTCAGAAAATAAATCTGAAATGGAGTAGACATCATCTTCAATTATTGGAATACTAATTTCTGCAAAAACGTTTGTAGAAGACTCTTCATAATAAGAGGCTTGATCTTCTAATGGCTTCTGTTCTGGCTCTATTTGTTCGACCTCCTGCATGAAATATTCACAATATTTTTTATTCTCAAATAGAACCTCCAATCTGGTCCATAATTCATTTGGAGTTAATCCTTGTGATTCTTCATATACTTGATGGAAAAATTCGGGAGAAACAGACATGTCGATACTTCCTATGGCCATATCTTGTCTATTGAGAAAGTCATTTTTCTCATCGACAGAATCAGGCTCTACTTCCATTGCCATGGTTATTTGATATAAGTCTCTGCATCTAAGATGAAGAAGAATTTTTGGCTTCCATTCCAAATAGTTATGAGGCGTGAGAAGTATTTCCAGTGAATAATCCATCTTTTTGTTGTCTTCAATCTTCAGTACCTGCAAAAAATGATTTGGTGTAGCTTTTGCTAAGCATTTTGTCGGCTATGATACCATGTAAATGTATTGAACCTGCACAGAATAGATCTAGCTAGAAAATACTACACACATTTGTAGAAAGAAATTGAGAAAGAAGAAGCAAGATAGAAAGAATGGAAGAATTCTCATTAACCATATTTCACACTCAAAAGAGTGAATAATTTACAATAGATATAGGATA
Source organism: Picea engelmannii (assembly GCA_009831015.1). Lineage (NCBI taxonomy): Eukaryota > Viridiplantae > Streptophyta > Pinopsida > Pinales > Pinaceae > Picea > Picea engelmannii. The sequence continues at coordinate 122,888 of ML827733.1, read as the reverse complement.
CATGAGTAACTAATAAGCCATAGTGGTGGTCTAGATTGATTTGGACACACACCAACAATTACAAGAGTAAACTGCCACCTAGTCTAGTCTCTTAGGCAGTTACGGGAGTGAACTGTCACCTAGTTGAGTTAACTAGTCAACTAGTCTTCAGTTAACTGACTGAACAAAGAGTAGTGAGTTGGTGATGATCCCAATGTTGCATGGTGACAAAACCAATGCAACATCCAAACTTAACTCAACTAGTCAAACTGAAGTGTCAACTGAAAGTGAATATTCTCCAGGGGGAATATTCTCCCCTAAAATATAGGAGACTGGATAATGACTAATTATGACTAATAAACAAGGAATAACCTTAGGAAAAATAAATCCTAGGTGTGTGTGAAGTAACTCTAACACGCACTTTCCCAAGAAGGTGTACTTGCTGAAATTTCCAAACTCACATGAAAGATATGATTCCTCAATGGGGAATATACCTTTACTTATACTAGACTGAACCTATCAACAGAAGTGTATATTGGCACAACAGGGCCGACCTCACTAGCTCACAATATAATTAATATTAACCAGATTAATTATCTTTTACATTGATTATTAATCACATTAAGGTGGGGTCGACTTGTACCCTTTACATTACAATTAGGTTTACAGGCAGGTCTGACTCTTGAACAATATAGCAAGGGATGTCATCCACTAGGGGAACATCCATACAGATGTCCATATCTTTGGCTCACTGCATTACACAGAAGAACCACTTCTAGTTCTCAGCCACTAGGATCACATTCACCTGTGCTCATCCACAGGCACGTCCACTCAATATATCTTATTTCCCACTACATTACACAGGAGAGTCATTTGGAGTTTCTCATCAACTCTCTGCTCAGAGGATGCTAATACATCATATTCATTTCTCTTCTCATGACGATGCACCCAACACTTTGGGATTTCACACGTTCACCTTGTGCTCAACCACAGGCACGTCCAACTCTACAGACCTTTCTCACTGTGTTACACAAGAGAATCATCTGGAGTTCTTCCCAACTCTCTGTAAGGAGGAGGCCATCTCTATGTTCCAGCTCTGTCTCAGATAGAAACCACACACCCCTCTCAGGGACTTTCTCTCAGGTTTGTAAGCTGGAGAATGTCTCACGTAGCTACAATCATCAACAAAATTCACACTTTGACTCAGCGTACAAGGATTGTTCCTCCATAATGCTCAATATTTGGTCTACATGCTTGAGATGATCCTCCCAAGTTTTGCTAAATATCAGCAAGTCATCAAAGAAGACTAAGAGAAGCTTCCTCAACTGCTTGTTGAAGACATGATTCATGCATGATTGGAAGGTGGTTGGCGCATTAGTTAGCCCAAAAGGCATAACCAGAAATTCATAATGACCATAATGGCATCTAAAAGTTGTTTTTGGCACATCGTGCTCCCTCATTTTGATTTGATGATAACCAGAGCGCAAGTCTATTTTGGTGAAGTAGATGGCACCATGTAGCTCATCCAATAGCTCACATATCCGAGGAATGGGGTACCTGTTCTTAATGATCTTCTTGTTCAAGGCCTTATAGTCAATGCACATGCGCATAGTCCCATCTTTATTCTTTACCAAAACCACCGAAGATGCAAAAGGACTAGAACTTGGCCTTATATGAGACCTATGTCCAACAGTTCTTTGATAGCCTTTTCAATTTCATCCTTATACTTTTTTGGGTGTCTATAAGGAGTAGTGATAACTGGTTTTGCACCTTCTTCCAAATCTATAATATGCTCAAACCCCCTATCTGGTGGTGGTATTGGCGGAATAGGTTCAAAAACCTTGATGTGACGATCAATGATTTTTTGTATGTCATGAGAATAATGAGGATGCCCCTCCTTATCCACCTGAACCGATATCAAACATTTTGTTGCATATACAATGTCCTCTCTCCTGAAGATGGCCTCCATGCACTTTGTTGTAACCACTTTAGGCGCATTACATGTCATTCCCCTCAAGGTGACCCTTTTTCCATTCTCCCCATTGAATGACATCTCCATAATTTTGTAGTTTGCGGTGATGGACCCCAAAGTACTAAGACATTGTACTCCCAATATAACATCGATGTCAGGTAGATCCATCACATAAAAATCTTGTGCTAAGTCATGTCTACCCAATGTGAGGCTCAAACCTGGAATGTATCTGTCACAAGGCATAATATTTACCGCTGCTACCTCCACATGAAATCCTTCAAACTCTATTGTAGGAACGTGCCTCCTTTTCACCAAGGTTGAATCAATGAAATTGTGTGAAGCTCCTCCATCTATAAGGATATAAACCTTCTGACCTTGAAGCACTCCCCTCATCCTGAAAGTACTATATTTGGGGACTCCATTGATGGATGCAATGGTGATCTTATTCTCTCCTGTTGGGCCCAAATTTGTTTCCTCTCCCTCTTCACCTTGCGCATTGTCACTGCTAGGTTTATTTGCTTCCATATTCTGTATGTGGCCCATTTCCTCTTCATTCTCATCATCTGAAATCACCTCAATGTAGTGAACCTTGCCCTTTCCCATGCATTTGTGTCCTGGTTCCCAAGGCTCCTTACATGTGAAGTATAGTTGTTTCCTCCTCAATTCTCTCCTAGTGGCCTCATCCATCCTTCCCTTGCCTCTATCCATTCCCCTTTGATCCTTTGCCCCTTGATTTATTGGAGGTCTTGGAGTGAATTTGGAATTAGATGTTGATTCCATCAAATCCCTTGTTCTCCATATGGCGTCATGTAAGTTGGGGGGCTTAAAATCCTTAACCCAACCACGGAAGGGTTCCAACAACCCCTTAGTGATAAGCATCAACAATCTAGCTGGTGAGATATCTGGTACCAGAAGTGTATCTCAGGATCTCCCTGATCAAACCTATCAATAAGCCTCTAGGTAAACTCTGGATAAGATGTAATCTAGTTGTGCCCCAAGGTGTTCATGCCATGATACCACCAGTCATGCGCTTTTCCCTCCAAATAGATAGTGGCAAATTTTATAACATACAGTTCCCTCATGGGGTTACGCTGCAGATAAGCATCCAATTTTTGCACCCAAGCCTGCGCAATAGATCTAGTTGACCCATCAAAGGTAGGTATCTCCATCTTCCCTACCCTGCGCTCCAACTCATGATTTCTCCTCTGATAGTTTCTAGGCCTACCCCTGTATTTGATGCCACAATACTGATCCAATGTAACCTGTCTCTTGAAGCCTGCACTCAAAGTTGCATACTCCCTAACATACTCAAAGTTGTCTTCTACTTCTGGAAGGAAGTTATCCTATTGTTGAGATACCAAGAAAGCGGGCATGTAAGGTCTAGGAGTAGCTCTACTATGTGTGGGAACTCTGGAAGGTCCCCCTCCAAAGCTCTGTCCCTCTGTATGGTAGTGAGGATCATGCTCATGGTGATGTCTAGTCCCCCCTTGAGAACCACTAGATTCCATGTTCACATTATTATTTGGGCCATCCCCACCATGGTTCATCTGCATAAGGAGAAGCGCAATCTTCTCCTGGCTAGCATTCAATATCTCCAAGGTCTCTCTCATCTCAACCTGTCCCCTGCGCATTGTCTCCTGGGCCTCCTGTAAATGGTGTTGAAGGGTGAATTGTGTGTTGTCTATGGAGCTCTTCAACTCCTTTGCTATACCTGTTAAAACATGTGGCTCACTGTCATCACCCAATCCTTCCATTTCTACCTTTGGTTCCCCTGTCTTTCTCCTGCGCCTTCCCATATAGGTACCACTGAACTTCTGCATGAGCTAATCCCCACAAGCTGGGAGGATTTATCGTTCTGATACCATTGTAATGTTCCCAAGTTTTTCCTTGCTTGGAGACTTAGGTTTTTCACTAAGTTTTTTGCTTGTTGTTTATTTGTTTTGCAAGTCTACCTTCCATATTTTTACTAGAAGGTTATATGGAGTTTTATAGTGTGCAAATGATAAAAGTATGACAACAATCACATCCAATAGCAAGATACAAGAGATATAACACAATGGAAGAGCAACAACTACATATCTGACCGTTATTTAGACAATAAGAAGATCCTGATACAATAGATCTGCAGATCTAGATAGATACAAGTAGAATAGCCAAGATGGAATGAAGGTTGCTCCAATAAGCTCAAATACTAAAGAGAATAGCCTCCAAAGGCATCACAAACACATGAGGAAAGGGACAAGATCAATTTCTTTCCCTTCTATAATTGGATCTCCTCTCCCTGGCTGAGTTGTGCACTATTATGTTGGTTGTAGCTCACCAATATTTTGTCCCTCCTCTTCTAGGCCTCCAAACCACTCCAAAACTCCTAAGATAGTATATCAGGGGAAGATAAACCCCTTGGTTGGGTCTTTGTTGATTGGAGGTGTTTTGGTACCTCAAATGAGTGGATCTAACTTCTGCAGTGCGCCCTCCTCCTCTAGAACTCGTGCCAAGATCCCAACAAAAGATATGCCAAAGAAACCTCCTCCAAAATGTGCTAGGAAAGGTGCCCTAGGCCCAACAATCAAATCCCAATAAGTTTTACCCTCCAAAGCTTCTTCGTCTCTTCAGATCAAATAGATCTTCTTCAACTAGTGCGCCCCTCTGTTAGAAAACCCTCACTGGTGCACATTACTCTTCTCCTGCCCTAAAGAATCAACCTGTGATTGAGTAGAATAGTGAGGGAAGGATCTTACACCTATGTGACCAAGCTTGGACCAGGAAAAGTGGAATCTTTCACCACCGAGCTAATCTCTAGGGTTTGTTCTCCCAAAACCCTCAAAACGTCCTTAGCTCAAGAGCTCAAAATGCAAAAGTGAAAATGACAAGAATGAGGAGTGAGGCRCCCTCCTTTTCCCTTTATACCTCTAATCTAATTCTCACTTKMGTTAATTAACCACCTTCTAAGGTTATCTCCTTTATTTTCTTCATGTGGCCTTTTTCCACTTATTTCACCTTTTTCCTAAAGTCACTTTTAAATTATAACATTATGCTTAAATGAACACTTTGGAGCCTCTTAGTCCCCATTTATGCTTAAATGCACCATAAATGATAACTTAAAAAGCTACAAATGGAATCATGATGCCTATGTACATCCACAAATGTGGCCACTAGACAACAATACAACATATTGTAACAAAATTAATTAAAAATATATAATTTGTAAGAATTTGATGGTATGATATGATCCACACATAGTATGAATGCATTCATGCACCTATTAGATATAAATCTACAAACATATATATGCATGAGAGATGTCAAAGGCCCTGAGCATGGGGCTAATAAGTTTGAGAATCCTTGAAATCCGTATGGTGGTAGATTTGTGACATTCTTACACTACTCATGCAATTCATGTTAGTATATATATGTGCTAAGTTGCAGGAAACAGTACAACCCCTTGTCCCCCCCCCCCACCCTTGAAACGAAACGAAACGCCAATATGGGTACGGTACGGCTAGGAAACGTTGTCGGTCGTACGGTATGACGTTTCCTGATTTGGAAACATCGTACGATACGACCGACGGCGTTTCCTGGCCATACCGACCCATACGGTCGGTAATATAATGTCTTATTTTTAAAAACAACTATATATATATAGGGCCTTTCCCTCTACGTTTCCATTTTTGGGGGGCATGTTTCGTACCGTCCCGGTTTCGGAAACTTAGAAACGTTTCCCCGTTTCATGCAACTTAGTATCTGTGAAAATTTTGTATTGTGAAAAGTGTCTGTGGTAATAAATATGAGCATGGTTATTTATCTTTACCTTGGTTTAAGTGGCAGGCATCAACAAGGACGATTTTGGTACTCGAAGATGGCATCAAAAATCATATAATTATCGTGACATTAAGAAAATTAGTTTTATGTACTCTCATGCTGTTATGAGCATGACTATAGGATGTGAACTCATCTTGAATGATGTCCCAAGGAATCGTTTGTTTGCAATGGATCATATACTATAGCATGAGGATTTGGACACTCTCGGTCCTAGCCTAGTCGGCTCTCAGTGAGCTAGGTCCCTAGATCTCAAAGCCATAAAATACAGTGGGTTTGGTGATCATGTCTAAGAGGTGCATCTTGGACGAGATATCTTGGAAGTGAAGCTGAAAACATTGCCTCTCAAGCAGGGCAAACGAATGGGTCGACGGATGAAAGGCATGCCTCGAGCTGAATTGTGACCCTGAGAACTGAACCCCCAAGTAATTGTAGGTCGTAGTGATCTCAATCTCCCTCCTTTGGAGATGGTAATGGTAGTCAGAGAGAAAATATTTCTGAACAAGTTGTCTCATGAGAACATAGTCAATAACCATTTGGACTTTAAGTAAGATTTTAAATTATTTCTTAAGCTAATTCCATTTATAATTTGTTTCAGACAAACATGGACAAGTATTTGATTCTAACCCAAGCCAATCTTACAATCTTGCAATCTGCTCTTCCTTATAGAACATGCAAACTAAACTAAATTTCAACCATAAATACACAAATCCTTGAATCATTGTGATTAAGAATGCATAAATTCAATAAATTCAAAGGATGCTAGCCCTTCAATGGCGTCTCCCCCAACAATCAGCTCCTTACAAATAACCCATTCATTCCTCCTGTGGTTTTATAAATACAAACAGTTTGGCCCAAATTTTTGTACATTGTGAGAGAAGATAGTAGTTTTATTTGAGAAAAGCCTTAGGGGTTTAAAATTTTAAACAATGTAAGCTTTAAAAACAAACAAAAAATATGCAGGATGCAAATCTTATGATTTATCACTATAATCTCCTTCAACAAAGAGACAATCTTGGTAATTCACTTGTACCCTTCGATGTTGTAGGGGAACTGCAGATGTAGTTTTCGTGATTAGAAATGTCTCTAGTGCTGACCCATTCTAGGATTTTGAAAATGAGTTGTGATTGCTTTAGTGAAGTTCTCACAGAAGAGCTAAAAACACTCTGACTGAACATAGGGAGGAATATAATGACAGGTTGATGTTTGCTAGAGTATTTTCATGGATGTAGATAAGAGTGACATTACAAGGAGATGGAAGAGTATAGACCCGGGCAATATGGTTGGGGAAAAGACTGAAATTCCTGTGAGATCATGCACTACAAGATGGTTAGATATGTTGAGTTTGCCAACAGGGTCATAGGTGACAATAATGGTGAAGAGACTAATGGGGCAATAAAAACAATAAAAATAGAGATAAAGGTGAGAGTAAATTAGGTTTAGTTGATTAACCTGTTGAAGAAAACAACAATGTTAATCAAGATGAAAGAAAAACCTCTGTTGAAGAAATACAGAATGTGGAGGCTGGGGAATCCGATAAAGAAGAAACACACTCTCTTCAAGGGGAGAATCATGAAGAGACTAATTGTGATTGCAATGTGGATAATTAAAATAGAGATGACAAAGGGAGAATGTTGACAATTCAGTAAGCAAGGAATGTGATGAAGAAACACTAAAACGGATTGAGACCAATTATGATTGCAATGTGAATAATGCAACAGAGATGAGGAAAGGGAGAATGTTATGAATTTGGTGGCCGGGGAATATGATGAAGAAATGCTAAAACTGGTTGAAAAGCAAGAAGACAATGATACACTAAAACCACCCAATGAATAAACACTGCAAGATGAACCTATAAAAGAAACAATTATTAATGACCCATATGTGTTGAGAAAGACAGTATGGACAGAGTCCATTCTTATGGGGTTATAAATGTACACTGGAAGTTGTCACATTACCTGCGATGATCTCCCTACTCTTTATCTGACTACACAAAGAACTGCCTTGACTACTCTAAGTTGGTGCATCAGGCATCACAACTCTATAGAGCTCATGGGTTTGGCTTTAAAGAATGAAAGGCATCACAAAACATTGCTTAAGCTCTTGGAGTTCACAAATTGCCGAGTTGAGCTTTCTTCGATCCATGTGCCATGGGCACATTCTTTTCAAGTCAAGATACAAGAACTTCCCCAAGTCTTTTGTGTTCAAGGGTACATGTATTCATAGTAGAGAAATTGAGTTTAATGAGGAAGGTTTTCACACACTTGGAGGTTGTAATCTCTGCATATTGAAAAAATCAAGGACAGGACAGGGACCTTAATTCATCAATGAAAGTTGAAACCATGACGTAAATGCATTCATCATTTAAATCCTAGTGCCCTGAAGCAAAATTTTCAGGCCACAGTGTTTGGAGAAGATATTCCTCAGGCCAGTTTTGAGTACTTTAACTATGCAGCATTATGTAGCTTCATGAGTACGTTGAAGCAGGATCCCTATGCTCAACAGGAACTCAAACCAGAGTCTCTGTAGCTCAAAACGATAACACCTGTGAAGATGGGTTCATTTCATGAGAAAACCATTAAAAAGGCTATTCCAGTTAATCTTACCGTCAAGGGAGTTGAAGGGTGCAGGGAGCTATATAAAGGTTCCAAGTTACTTCAATTCAATTAATACAATTGGTGATCCTCTCAAAATTTTGGTGGCAGAAAAGTCTATTCCACATGACATTGTGGGAAGTTCTGCATTGAAATTTAGATCGACATCTCTACGAACATTCTCTTCCTATTCTGTGCTCCTGCTACAATGTGGCTTTACCTTGTAAAGGAATCTATCTATTTCATCAAGCCTTTCAATACCTTGATTAAAATTTTGGAGTACATTACTAAATTGAACAAAGATGATTTGAGCCAATGGACACCAAGAGGAGAATCTTGGAACTTGTAGAACCAACTCATTTTGATTTCAAGATAAAGTACTTTCAAATATCAGCAAAACAGAAGGTATATAATGAGGTAAGATATTTGGGTTGTTTCCCTAGCCTTTTCTTTGCACAGGGCATATGTTCAGAGAGTTGCACGTCAATTCTAGGAAGGAATTTTCCTTGGCTGGTATGTTGAATCTGAACCTTTATCATCATTGGAAACTAGATCTCTGTTACTTCTTGCATCTAACCTAACAAGTGATGCTCGTTTATAAAAGCTGGCAGATTAAGATTGCACAACACTCCTAGTTTATTTGCTAAAAGTTTGTATTCTTAAGTTGTTTTTGTGCTGGTTCACACTTGCATTCCTGTTTCTTGAACAAAAACTGTTAAATTTTCCTTATTCCAAATCTGATTTACAGTCTCAATCATTTATTTAACCTCAAGAAAAAATGATAACTGAAAATACATTGGAATATTAACTCAACATGCACAGCAGAAACACAAAAAATCATACATTTGACACAGATATTTTATCTTGGAAACCCAACTTGGTAAAACCAGTATTCAATGTATCTTTCAATTTCAATCTCAAAGAAATATTCAGAAATTACAATCTCAGAAACCTGATTGATTGAGAAGAAAACCACAGTCCAAATCTGCTGCCCTAGCTCCATTTCAGATTGCTTCTCAATCTCTAAATCTCTTATCATGAAATGATACACTCCTGCTTGAGATCCTCTCAACACCAAGACTTCTTCTCTTGAGAAAATCTCTTTCTCAAATGAATGTGCCTCTCACACACACTATCTAATCCTCTCCTTAGATCTCCTTTTATAATTATCTTTAATGATAAAACCCTAAACCTAGATCTCCAAAGATATAGACCGGCAAGATTAGATCTTGCCCTCTTGAGATCAACGGTTGTGACTTAATCTCTCGTTGAGACAACTTAATCACTTAAGTCACTCAACTTTATAATAAAAGTCACTTTATCATTAAATACAAAAGTCACTTTAACTTTATAAAATCACTTTATAAAGTTAATGTCTAGAGAGATTCTTTTGGATGACTTCTACATGCTAGAGACATAGCCAATGTAGAGGTCCTTGTCCGAGCTACAAAATTCAACACTCCCTCTTAGCGAGGAAGGTACTTCTGGTAGCACCTCTTCCATGATCAATCATGTCCTCTGCCTCTATAGTTGATCCCTCTAAACTGGAAGAACCTGCTCCCTCTGAACTGGAAGACCCTGCTACCTCTGTTGTTGAACCCTAATCAGGATACTTGTGCTCCTCGTCCATCAATGTCATCTCATACCAAGTAGGCCTGTTGAGAAGAGCCTGTTATCGCACAGTTTGTAGCTAGGAGAAAAGGCTATAATATAGAAGGCCAAACTGGCGTAATAGGAACCAATCCCACCCAATGTCACCACAATGGGATGGTTCTTTCTCTTTAGGGAGGTTAGGCCCAGGGGAGACGTCCCCGGTGACCTGGGGTTTTGAAGAGGCAAAAGGCTAATAAGACAGAGGTAAGTTTCCCCCTCACAAGTCACCACCCAAACAGATAGTCCCAACTAAACAGCCAATAATAAAGTAAATCCCCAATGAAGAACACCTGCCTGGAACAAAGCAACAACAAACTGATATATGCAAGCTATATTTCAATGGGTTAGTACTTCATATCAATCAAGAACTATCTGATGAACTTATAAGCAATTTGAATATAAATATTGA
>ML827733.1:80706-91833 GCA_009831015.1 Picea engelmannii | reverse complement strand
CAGACAGAGATATGGTCAGTTTTGCACTATTGGGGCTTCCCAAGTCATAGGAAAACTTCATAGGTGCAGTCAGTGGCAGAGAAAAGCTTCCAGATTAGGAGCAGCTATGGAGTGACCGTGTGCAAGAGGAGATTAGGAAACAAACCAGATATGGGTCTCATGTAAAACAGGATGTTGATGAGGAAAATTTTTCCCTAGCTGGTAAAGGGGGAAAACCCAAGAGAAAGAAGATCTCAGGAGGGGTCGAGTTTAGCTCAAGGGGACATGGAAAACCCAAGAAAGACCTCAGCAAAGTAAAGTGTTTTCAGTGCCATCAGCTTGGGCACTACGCCACTAAGTGTCCTCAACGCAAGAAGGGGCCCAAGAAGGGCCAGTTTGCAGCTTCGGCAGAAATATAAGAGTTTTCATCTCGTTTTGAAGAGGACTTCTCATTTATTGCATGCATGGCCAACTTTGTGACTAGTACCACCTGGTTTATTGACAGTGGGGCTTCTTGCCACATGACTGGGAACAAAAACTATTTTAGCCAGCTAACAGAAAAGGACATACAGTTCAATATTGCACTGGGAGATAATGGAAAATACCAATCTCAAGGCATAGGTGTTGTCAAGTATGAGAGGGAGTCTGGAAAACCTCTCTATCTCAAAGATGTTCTATATGTTCCAGGGCTGAAGAAAAATTTGGTGTCTATTTCAACGCTTGAAGACTTGGGTTATGAAGTCTTCTTTCGCAAGAGGAGGGTCCTCTTGAAGCCTCCCAACTCCAGGACAATAGTGCAGATTGGAGATAGGGAGAAAACCCTCTAAAAGCTCCAGTTTGGAGCTATTACAGCTTTGAACAGCAAGAAGGACAGCCGACAAGGCCGTGAGCTAGCAGAGCTATGGCATAGGCGTATGGGTCATTTACACCATAGGGCGCTGAAGATTTTGGGGGAGATAGCCATAGGACTGCCACCATGCAGTGTGGATTCTCATGAGGTGTGCAAGGGATGCACTCTTGGCAAGTATGCCAAGACTTCCTATCCCGGCAGAGATGACAGAGCCAAGGGCATATTGGAGCCGATTCACTCGAACATTTGTGGACCATTTTCTTCTCCATCCCTTCGTGGATTAAGGTATTATGTTATTTTTATCAATGACCATTCTCGTAAGACTTGGATATTTTTTATGAAAAACAAAGAAGAAGTGTTGTCCAAGTTTGTAGAGTTCAAGGCCCTAGTTGAAAACCAAACCAGGAAGAAGATAAAATCCTTGAGGTCAGATAACGGAGGGGAGCACATCTCTAATGCCTTCAGGGACTTGTGTGCCAAAGAGGGCATCAAGAGAGAGCTCACAACACCCCCTAATCCTCAGCAGAATGGGATAGTTGAGCACAAGAACCGCAACATAGTGGGTGTTGCTAAGGCTATGTCGCATGACCAAGGCCTACACATGTTCCTATGGGCCGAGGCATGCAACACAGCAGTGTTTCTACAGAACCGAAGTTCGCACAAGGTGTTAGGCAGGGCCACACCAGAGGAGGCCTTCACAAGAAAGAAGCTTGATGTTTCTCACTTCAGGATTTTTGGCAGTTTGGTTTACTACCATGTACCTTCGGAGAGAAGGAAGAAGATGGATCCCACTGTAGTGAAGGGAATATTTGTAGGCTACAGCGAGACAGCCAAGGCATACAGGGTGTATGTGCCAGCACTTAGGAGGACGGTGATCAGGCGTGACGTCAGGTTTGAGGAGGGTAAGGTTCTCAGGAAGTCCTTGGAACGTGAGCAGTCAGCAGCAGAGGATGAGGGGCAGCAGGCTCCCAACCAGGAGGCTCAGCCAGCCCCCCAAACACCTATTCAATCAGCAGTGAGACAGGCAGAGTAGCATGATGAGGAGAAGATTGGGGAGGAGAGAGAGGAGCATGTGGAGCCCACACAGACAATGACTCCCAGTTCTGGGAGAAGACGAATCAAGTGGGCAAATCAGTTGATCAAAGAGGCTTAGGAGAGAGTCGAGCCTTCCATGTCTACATTCAAACAGAGCAGTCCTCCACAGAGTTATACTGGTTGCTTAGCACTCATGACTAAGTTGATAGACTCAGAGCCTTCTTCCTATAAGAAGGCAGCCTTCCCGACAGGTTTGGCGAGATCCCATGGCAAAGGAGTATTCCTCTATCATGAGCAATGACGTGTGGGACATAGTGCCCAGACCAGATGAAAAATCTATGGTTGGCTCACATTGGGTTTATAAAATCAAACAGGGGGTTGATGGGAGTGTGGAGAAGTTCAAGGCCAGATTCGTGGCCAAAGGATTCTCACAGGCGAGGGGATCAACTATGATGAGACATTTGCACATGTTGCGCGGTATTCATCTGTCAGAGTTATATTGGCTATCTCAGCACAGATGGGGTGGAAAGTCCACTAGATGGACGTTAAGACCGCTTTCCTTAACGAAGTGGTTGAGGAGGAGAATTATGTGGAGCAACTTGAGGGGTTTGATACCTTCAACAGAGACACGCATGTATGCACGCTGAAGAGAGCTCTTTATGGGCTCAAGCTGGCCCCGAGGGCTTGCTATGCCCGCATTGACAACTACCTTCTCGGATTGGGCTTTACCAAGAGTGAGGCAGATCCAAACCTCTATTACATGGTAGTTGAGGGGCAACCTCTCATTCTTGTGCTCTATGTAGATGACTTGATATTGACAGGAGCATATAGCCTGATTCAGGATTGCAAGGAGGACCTTGCACGCGAGTTCAAGATGAAGGATTTAGGGTTGATGCACTATTTCCTTGGATTGGATGTTTGGCAGGGTGATGGTGAGGCCTTCTTAAGACGGGGAAGATATGCAGAGCAGATTCTCAGGAGATTTCACATGCAGGATTGTAGGGCCATGGCCACTTCTTTAGTCACCAACTGGAAGAAGGTGGACTCTAGCAAAGACAAGAGGGTTGATGCTACTTTATACATGCAGCTCATAGGGTCGTTGATGTATCTCACTAACACATAGCCCGACATATGTTTTGCAGTTAACCAGTTGATCCAGTTCATGGTAGAACCCACCAGCCTACATTGGGTTGGTTAATGGTACAAACAGGTTGATGGCATGAGGCTTCAGGGCTTCACCGATGTTGATTGGGTAAGAGGTCCATTGATCGTAAAAGCACTTCAGGGTGTGCTTCCAGTATTGGGTCAGCAGTTGTTTCCTGGTTCAGCAGGAAACAAAGATCCGTTGCACTAAGCTTAGTTGAGGTCGAGTATATGGTTGCCTGCGAGGCTATTTGGCTGGGAAGCTACTTGTGGGAATTTTTTATCAGGGGCTGGAACCCATAGTCATACACTGTAACAACCAGAGTTGCATTAAGCTCTCTAAAAATCCAATGTTTCATGACCGCTCCAAACACATCGAGATCAGGTACCATCACATCAGAGACTACATTCAGAAGGGGAAGATTAAACTCTAGTACTTACCAACATGAGAGCAGACAACAGACATTTTGACCAAGGCATTGCCAAGGTCAAGCTTTGTGTACTTCAAAGATAAACTTGGTGTAGTGCAGAACACCTTCTTGTCTAAGAGGGAGTGTTAGAATTGCAGTTAGAGTTGGAAGGGTTCGCTAGATTTGGAGGTGCACCAAATCTGGCAGGGGGACACACCAAGAGGGGCCTAAATTTAAATTTTGCTTCTACACTTAGGTGACTTAGGAAAAATTAAATTTTTCCTATAGTCACAAAGCAATTGATTTGAGCCCTCCATTCAGATCTAATCTCAGCCATTGAGATCACTGGTGGGCCCAAATCAGATTGCTAAGGAATAAATAGGGTTTTGGGGCCTCATTGTGCACAAATCGATTTGGTGAAGAGAACAGCCATAGTGTGAGAGCAGCGTCAACATCAGAGCAGCTTTAGCAAGGGGAGAAGGGGTCGTACAGCCTCCATTTTCTGCTCAGCCAGCATATTTTCTGCACCCAGCAAGCAAACCAATCATTTCTGGTCCGTGCTAGCAGACCATACAGTCCGTACGGTGCACCCAACAAGACGGTCGCGCACCCTGGGCCGTACAGCAGAGACGTACAGGCCGTACGACGCACCAACAACTAGGTTGTGAACGGTTTGGGTAAAGGAGAGGGTTGGAAGACTGTTGAAGGCAGAGATTTTGCCTCAGACAAGTTTCAAAACAACAAGTGTAATTTTTCTGAATTTGCTCTTTCCTGAAATAATAAAAATCACCAAGCAGAAGACCGGTTTTCCCAATTGGGTTTTTCCGGGTTGGATTTTTCAGGGGTCATTTGACCAAAAATCACTATGTTTTTTGTGTATGAATGCTTGTGTCTTTATCTATTTATTTCCGCTACATTATTATGTTAAGAAAATCAACATGTTCAGATTTTTAAGCTAAAGAAGTTTAGTTCTACTTTTTACTTAGTTAAATCTGCAACTAGGTTCTGATTTTCAGAGAAAATTAACAAAATCCTCCTGACTCTAGCTGGAATCTTGCACATCCAACCTCTTTCACTGCATGCATGGTACTAGTCCCACAACACACTAAGGAACATCTACCTCATTCTCGTCATATGGCAAGATTATCCACTGTCCATACTCCTTCCTTGATCAAGAAACTACAAAATCCGCTAAAAAAATCTGCCACCGAACCTGTTGTACACAGTCCATACGGACTGCACTAAATTTTCAGAAAATTCAGTTTTTTTTCGGCGAAAAAAAGCTCTGTTCGGTCTATCATACAATTGTACGGACCATACGGATTTTTCGTATAACTGTACGGATCCGTAGAACTGTACAGATTTTGCAGCAAAAAAATATCAGCAGAGAAAAAAAATTTGAACGGCCCTATCCGTACGACTGTACAGACTGTGCAGAACCGTACGAATTTTATACGGTACAAACTGTACCACTGCCCCCCCAAAAAAATGTCTGTCGTTTGCCCTGATCTCCTGCAAAAACCCTTGTGACAAACCAATTTTCTCTTCAGAGTTTGTGGCTCTGATACCATGTTAAATTTTCCTTATTCCAAATCTGATTTACAGGCTCAATCATTTATTTAACCTCAAGAAAAAATGATAAATGAAAATACATTCGAATATTAACTCAACATG
Source organism: Picea engelmannii (assembly GCA_009831015.1). NCBI lineage: Eukaryota > Viridiplantae > Streptophyta > Pinopsida > Pinales > Pinaceae > Picea > Picea engelmannii. Next base: position 86,742 of record ML827733.1, on the reverse strand, counting down.
CACAGTGGAAACAACACAGAAAATCACACATTTGACACTGATATTTTACACTAGAAACCCAACTTGGGAAAAACAACATTCAGTGTATCTTTCAATTTCAATCTCAAAGAAATATTCAGAAATTACAATCTCAGAAACCTGATTGACTGAGAAGAAAACCACAGTCCAAATCTGCTGCCCTAGCTCCGTTTCAGATTGCTTCTCGATCTGAATCTCTTATCATGAAATGATACACTCCTGCTTGAGATCCTCTCAACCCCAAGACTTCTTCTCTTGAGAAAATCTCTTTCTCAAATGAATGTGCCTCTCACACACACTATCTAATCCTCTCTTTAGATCTCCTTTTAAAATTATCTTTAATGATAAAACCCTAAACCTAGATCTCCAAAGAGACAGACATGCAAGATTAGATCTTGCCCTCTTGAGATCAACGGTTGTGACTTAATCTCTCGTTGAGACAACTTAAATCACTTAAGTCACTCAACTTTATAATAAAAGTCACTTTATCACTAAATACAAAAGTCACTTTAACTTTATAAAATCACTTTATAAAGTTGATATCTAGAGAGATTCTTTTGGACGACTTCTACATGCTAGACACAGGCAATGTAGAAGTACCTGTCCAAGCTACAAAATTCAACAAAAACAATGCCATAGATCACCTTGAAATTAGATATGTGTGAGTGTAATCTAGTCTAAAACCATTTGAATGCCTTCTCTTCCAAATTTGCTTGCGTCCTTTGTGTCATTCTCTTTAGAGCCACAGCCACATAATTAACATACTATTTCCCTGGCATTATCATGATCATACAGCAAAAATCCCTCACAGTGATCATTAGAGCAACGAAAACCTTCTAGAGTAGCATCTTCTTGAAGCTCATCAAGAGTATCCACTTTTAGTAGGCATTTACAAATTATAGTTTAAGAAATAGTGCCCCTTTAGATATTTCTGACATAAAGCGGTACTTGCATCCATCTCAATATAATTCATTGTCAGCATAGAGCCTTCTCATTTTTGCTTGTTGCAGTACATAGTGGTTTCAACACATGTGATTCCCATGTACTCTGTGGATCATAGTCCCTATAAATTGCAATATTCACGTACAACCTGTAAGGATGAAAGTATGAATGTACGAAGTTGCTTTAGGGAACCCATAGGAAGCTCTTGACATTGATCATCTAAATCTCGCACTATCCCTTGTTGCAATTGAAATTCACAGGTGATATCATTGCATATAACCAAACTAAACCAACATAATTCCAAACTCTCTTGCCATTTGAGATGAGCCTTTGTAGTCCATTTCAAACTTGATTTAGGATCTCTAGACAACACCAATCCAATTACTCCAAGAATAATGGATCCTTCCACGAACAAGAGCCTCTTAGAGTGAGAAGATAAGGAACGAATTTGGGACAACAATGTTTTTGGTATGATACATTTGCTCCATTTCCAAAGGGCACCATTTTTGTTTAAAATTCAAATGGGATGATAAAATGTATTGTTCATAAGTGATTGCTCAACACAAGTGCCATGAAGCCAATATTGATGAATGAAAGAACCCAGACACAATGTCCAAGCCTGATTGATCTGAGCGCAGATGTAGAGCATCACATGAAGAGAACCTCTACAGACCCCACCTGTGTGTACCAGCCCAAGAATAGTGCATGCAATGCACCCTCCCCCTTGCTTGGAAAGCCTCTACAACACTTGATGCATTGAATTCCAGTTGCACACACCAAGTTCCAACTTAGGTGCACACATCTCAGTGACCCCACGTGCATGACCTTAGCATTTCTTTGCACACCTACAACCAAGAATGCCAATAGTCAAGAGAGTATCTACAGTCTCCCAAGGCAGTTATGGAAGGCCAACCATTTATGTAACTGAGTCTTGGTGCATTTGTATAAATATTTGTATATGCACTTTGTTAGATCTCTTATATCTTTCAATCATATATCAAACTTGCTTCTTCCTCACTGTTCTCCTTCGAACTCTGGTATAAAGGATTTCTCAATCTCTTTTTCCTAGTTGGCTATACTATCATGTAATTTTCCCATTTGGATGATTCATGGGACAACTTTATGCTATATCTCTGTGTGAATTGTGAATGTGTATGCAATCTAATCGTGTATTTAGATTTTTGCATGTTCATGGTAGTTGAATTCTCTCCGGTTTGGACTTGTCCTTCCATTGCAACTATTGGTGTGGACCACTAACTATCAAATACCACCTTGGGTAAAGCAATAAACTTCTTGTTCATGTATAAATATTGTATCATAGCTCATTTGTAAATCATCATCTTAACAATTTAGAATGATTTTTGACTCCATTGGTGGTGATCCCCTTACTGAGATTCCTCGACCATAGTTGAAAAAATTGCCGACATCACGATTTTTTGTGATGCAAACCCTCAGACAAAAAATCCTGCGGTTTTCAAAAAATCGGAAATCATGATTTTTAGTAAAAATCGGCAAAAATCAGCTAAAAATTGTGCCATGGTAGAAAAAATCACCCAATGTGATTTTCATCCTCTTAAAGCCCGATTTTTTTTTCTTATTTGTCTTTGCAGCGATTGGGGAATGAAAGGGAAAGGGTTTGCTATCATCAACAACCAATTTTAAAAAGGCCAAACCAAACCATTGTTCTCATCACCATTAAAGTTTTTTTATTGGAGCAGGCATCAATTCCCATCTGCCTACAGTGTTGATATTCTTAGATCCCATGTATTTTTCAAATTCCACTCTCTTAACTTGTTTTTTTTCTGAATTTATGTAGGGTTTTCAGAGTGTATGTCACTTGCCTCTTATTATCATTTTTCATTGCTCATAGAACAATTTATAGGTTTGTTTTTTACCAGAAAGTTGTTTTTTCCCAACAACGTTTTGATGTTCATTTTTTAAATTTTCTTTTGCCCTAGGTTTGAAGTTGGAAGTTGAGTGTTGTGTTACAAATATTCTGAAGCCTTTGGATCCATTTTGGCAGTATGGTGAACCTGAAGATGGGACAAATTAACAAAGATTGTCCTGTAAATTGTGTGGGCATCCCATGATAGGAGGGGTTAGCCAGTTGAATTACCACTTGGCTAGAAGCCTGGGCATGATGTTGAGGTTTGTAGTGCATTAACCCCAGAGATTATGCGAGCATCCCACAATGCTATTTATAAAAAGGATAAAAATAAGGAAGAGGCAATTGCTACCAAAGTTGAACTTGTCGTTGATGGAGTGGCTAGATCCTCAAGAACTACATACACATTTGGGACTCGGGGCAAGGACAGGGACTCCATGAATTCATCTTCCATGAGGGCCTCACCTTTCATTGTTCCAAGAATCGGAGATGGAGCACAACCTTCCATCCAATCAATGGTTAAAAAAAGAAGAAGCAAGAAGTAGATAGGGTTGTGGGGAGGTGTCTTTTCTAGAGTGACATACCTTTCAAGGTTACAAAGATTGATCCATTTTTCCAGCCAATGTGTGATGTTATTGCTATTGTTGGCCCAAGGTACAAGTGCCCTACCTACAAGGAGTTGTGGGGGGCAATTCTTCAAGCCAAAAAGAATGACATCAATACTAGATTAGAGGACCTAAAGAAGCCATGGGGCCCACTGGATGCATGGTGATCTCTAATGGTTGGATAGATGGGTAGGGTAGGACCCTTCTTAATTTCTTGGTACATTATCCTAGGGATACAATGTTTATTAAATCCCTCGATGCATGAACGCATGTTAAAGAAGAGACATTGTTGTGTGAATTAATGGATAGGTTCATCAAAAACGTTTGTTTGTGATGAGTGGCATGATTGTGCATTTAGAACAAGATAGGATGGGAGAGCCATCACTAAACTACTGTACACCGATTCCATCCAGAAAGGAGTTCAAGAAGTGTGCACGATTAGCAAACCTTTGGTAAAGGTTATTCGCTTCATTGATGGGGATTGTTACCCCCTAGCCTAGGAGTAACTAAGGAGATCGTGTCTCGAGGCCCACAAATCCCAGACAAGGAGTGTCAACAGTCGGACGACCTAAGCATAGCCCCGAGGCTCGGAGGGCCCTCCTTTTTCTTCAGTGCAATCCACATATCATCAGCAACAACATCCATCACACCGGCTTGGTCCTAAGTGGAAGTGGGTCTTTCTCTATGAGGTAATAAGTCCAGGTATCATGGTATGTATCACTCTGATATTTGAAGCACTTGAGCATGTTGTATTGAATCTTTCTCGATTTCAAACGTTTTCTTGGAATTTATGCTCCTTGCCTTGTTTAAACCTGGGAGGGTGACATGTTGCTCTAGTTAGTTGATCCCCTTTAGGATAGGTTGCTACTGGATGGATCCTTGAAGAGTCATCGTCTGTTCCCACCATACTTACCACTTTCCATCTTTATTCCCTCCACATCCCCATATTTTGGGCATTGGGATAAGCTCAACTAGGAAGGGTTGTACCTTACCTCATGGGAAGAAGGGGCTAAAGGCCCAAAGGGTAAAAGTAGTTGGCAAGAGTTAAGAGCCAAATTTGAAAGCTTCGAGATGCTTCGCCCAGGGATTCCTAAGAAAGCAGTGAAACGCTTCTCAATAAGAAAAGGGGACCCACAAAGAATAAAGTAAAATGTTTAAGGTCCTAGTTGGTGGATAGGAGATCTCATCGCGAGTCGGCCTATCACAATCATGAACATGTAACGGTATGACATTACCATTGTCTAGTCACCAAGCCAAGGTAGTGGCTCTTAGTTGCACAGCTAAGAGAAAGGGGGTCTCATCACGAGCCAAACTTCTCATTTCTGTGAAGTGTTTGTGAATGACATTGTCACTCGTGGTCACCAAGCCAAGACAGTGACCCTAACTATGTCCTTGCAACAACAAAAAGAAAATAAAAGAGAAAAGCTTAAAAAATGAAAATGGCAATAAATGGGCTTGGAAACAATTGCATTTATGACAAGGTGCAACTCACTCTCCACAAAGGTGCCCATAAGTAAGACTACAATTCTCGCTATCACATGCACCCCATGCCCAAAGGTCTACCCCATGTCACCTCATACACATGCATGACTTGGATTGGTTCCACCCGAGAAATGCCCTAAACTTAAGGAGGATTGACCCAATAGGGCATGCTGAGACCCTCTCCAAACCTAAATGTGGCAAGTTGCATAACGTCTTTAAGCATTTGTTTGGGTTAGGGGGGTTTAATGCACATGTTCGGGTGATTTGACTATTAGATGTGATTTGCATGCCAAGATACTCGTGACTTATGGACCCCTGGAGGGCGTATTCGTTGTCTCTGTAGGACTTTGCCCGGTGGATGGATATGCATGAGGGGATGATTAGTTCGGACCTGTTATCACACAATATGTACTTGCCCAAATCCTAAAGGCAAGTAGGCCAAGATTGGCGTAACACAGAGGTAGCCCTATCACTGTCACCCCAACAGGGTGTTGATATTATGGTAGCTGCGGGAGGTATTTACCTCCACGTGTAAACCTAACAAGAATAGAATACTCCAGGAAGCAAGAAGAAACCCTAATGAGTTGGCTAATAACCCTAGAAGACTTGTCGGCTCAAGAAGATAATTTATATTAGGTTATTAGCCTCCAAGAGAAGAAGTCGGCCAAAAGAAATAATAATATATTGAATAGACAGATACCCAGAATGAGAAGTCGGCCCAGGCAGTTAGCCAGAATTACTATAAATACAGGAGGCCAGTCTTCATTTTGGCAGGCAGTCTCAGAATTGCAGAGCAACACTTGTGCGCACTGCAGTGCCCAGTTTTGTGCGCAAGTTTGGAGGAGAGTTGTCGGTGCAGCTGTTGCAGCTAGCAGTTATGTTTTGGCTTGGACTATCTCTTGGCTAGGGTTTGGACTATCTGATCAGCTCTTGTTGGTGCGCTATCCTTGGGGAAAGGTGCGCTACCCTTGTTTGGCTATCTAGCCTAGGGTTTGCTTCCGGAGTGATTCTCTGTCAAGGTTAAGGTGCTCGGAGGGTGGCTTCGGCCTATGGTTGGGTGATAATAGAGATATTGTCAATGGTAAAACGAGCACATCCATTATA
>ML827733.1:39070-49925 GCA_009831015.1 Picea engelmannii | reverse complement strand
CGACAAGGCCAAAATACTAAAAATCATATTGTTTTACATTAAATGCTTAAAATTAAACCCTAATCAAGCTAAAGAGAGACGCCATGCCCCTTTTAGGGTGACGTTAGCCCCTTCTAGGGCAAATGCAGCATCCTGGAGCAAAACGTTACCCTCCTTGGGCTTATCCAACCCGCCACACGTGCCAAAACTGCCCCAACTATCTCCCAAAGTGTCCATGCTGTTAGGTGACATCATGGTCATGAAGGGTGACGTCCTAGGCCTTCCAATGCCAACGTTCCACTGAAAAGGGCACAATCCCCCTAGGTCAAGCTCTGTCGGGGTGCCTCTGCAAGACGTCCTCCTTCTCTCCTGTGCAAACCCCTATGTCCGGTCTCTGCCCCCTGCTAGGGTCTCGACATCCATCTGATGGGCTCTTCAACCCCATGGAGGTCTGAACTGATCATCTCCCCATGTGTACCGGTCCAACATGGTACGTGTCCGTCGAGCATGATCCTACACATCAACAGCTACGCCCTCCATGGGCTCATAAGTCACAGGGATCGTAGCAATGCCAATCACATCTCATCATCAATATTATTAAACATGTGCATAAAACCCCTATTGCCTCAGTTAAAAGCTCAAAGACATTATACAAGCCTGCAATACAAGTTTGGAGAAAGTGAAAGGGCATCCTATTGGGCTAGTGTCCACTGGAGGAGGAAAGTTTCCGGAAGAGACTTCATCTGAGCCATGTAAGTGGGTGATGTGGATAAGGGATGTCCAGGCAAGTGAGTGCAGTGGGATTAGAGGATGCAAAGCTTTACCTGTGGGTGCCTTTGTAGAAGGCGAGTTGCACCTGTCCTGGATGCAATTTTTTCCAAGCCCATTCATGCCTTTTATTCTTTATTGCTTTTTCTTCAAGAAGCTAATCAGGGTACACTGCCCTGGCGTGGTGATTAGTGGTGGCAGCGTTACCCACAAGTACTTTCACAGAAATGTGAAGGTTGGCTCGAGATGAGACCCCCTTTCTCTTGGCCATGCAAGCAAGAGCCACTACCCTGGTGTGGTAACCAACTGGTGGTAGTGTCATACTGCTAGATACCCATGGACCTAATAAGTTGGCTCATGATGAGACCCCCTATCCTCTGACTAGGTCTTGTTTTATTATTTTTATGGGTCCCTCTTGTTTCTTGCTGAGAATCCTTTTATTGCTTTCTCGAGGATCCCTGAGCGAAGCATCTCAAGGTTTTATTCTTAGGCTTTTATCTTTTGCCAGCTTGATTTTACCTTCTAGGCCTTTATCCCCTTCTTCCCACGAGGTAAGGTCCAATCCTCAAATGATAGGTCAACACAGTGCCCGGACAAGTGTAATGGGATGGATGAGCGGGAAGCAAGATGAAAAAGTGGTGCTATGACGGGAGCGAAAGATGGCTTTTCAAAAATCCCCCCAGTGGCAAACCAGAACCTACAGACACAGGCTTACTAGGGCATCTTGTCATTCCCCCCAGACATGGTCAAGTGGGCAAGTATAAGATCCAAGCATTTGTTTGAAACAAAAAGAATTAAATGCACATATTCAAAGGTTTTGAGGATCAGAGTGACACATACCATGATAACCAGACTCATTACCTCATGGAGTAAGAACCATCTCTGATGCAGGAACAAGCCGATGGTGATGGATGTTGTTGATGCTAACAGAGTAGAGGCATTAAAATGAGAAAAGATGGGCCCTCCAGGGCCATGCCAAAGTCGATCTGTCTCTCGGTACTCCATGTCTAGGACCTATGGGCCTCGAGACATGATCTCCTAGTTATCCCTAAAAGTGGGGGATAACAGCCTTTATCATTTATAACATAGCACATACCTAAAGAGAAGCTACATCAACCTCTGGGCCTTCAGGCCCTTCTTCTCATGAAGGAAAGTGCTAAGTATGGTGGGGAACAAAACTTTACCCTTGCGAGGGCCACCCAGTAGTACCCATTTTCCCTGAGTGGTGACAACACAAGACTAGGGCATAGAAGTTGACCACCAAGGTGAAACAAGGCAACTCACACTATTTCCCAAGCTAGTGATCCGTTATCCAACGTCAACCAAAGATCCTCATCCACATGCCCAACAAATCAAGCACAACACTTTGCATGAAAGAAGGACTAACATACCTCATGGTGATGTTGGCTTACCATCTCCCATACACTAGGTTGCTTGGGTGTGACGAGCCTTGGTTGACCTATAGCTGTAAAGGTAAATGAGGGGAGTTGTTGGGCTGACATCTATGGAAATGTTGATCATCATCATGGTCGGGATCATTGTCTCTATTGCGGGCCAGAAAACATGATCTCCTCTAGTTACCCCTTGGCATGAGAGGGTAACAACTCCATCAATTGATATATGTTGTTTTTGAGGATTTTGTTGTAATCCTACTATATGTTTTCCCATGCCATATCTATCATTTTTCAATCGCCCCAATAGAGTGCCTTAGCCTAAATGTGCCATGTGTCATAGAGATTTCCTACAATCTCTTTTATTGTACTTGATGTTAAGGTTTAGCCACCCAACCTTCCTATTGTAGACACGAGTGTTGCTTGATTTCCTCTTCCTTGTGGCTCTGGCCCAAACTAACCAATCCCTCGTAACCTTGCCACCGCAAATAGAGGTCGAAGTACTTAACTCAATAAATCAAGAGTAGAAGTCCAACCCTAGAACGTTGATCATTATAGTCAAGGTTCTCAATTCAGAGATTATAATTGCAATAACCAAGAGACAATGTCACAATCTACTAATGGCTACTTCTACTTATAGTTGGGGGTCACTTGACATGAACAACTTTGATCACTAAGTCAATCGTCCACTTTAGTCAGCTTGTTTGATCAAAATCTAACCAACAACACATTGCGCGATACTTATCATTAGGGGAAATTTGAGGTCTAAAATGAGTCTCCTAAGGAAAATAAGAGTTAAAATAATAAAATAAGAGTTATGAATTTTCAAAGGGAAAGAAAGAAACTACTTTTTTAATCATATTTTCTACTTAGATCCTTATATGTTTACTAAAATTTCAAGTGTAGGCACTCATTGGATGCGGAATCAAATTCTGCATCCAACGAGTACCCACTCTACATACTTTTGATAGACCCATAGTGAGATAAACTAGAAATACATGACCAAAATGTAATGTTCCCAAGCCAATATGCAAGGAACATCACGGTTTTGGGTGTCTTTTTAAACGTTTATTGGTTGTGGCATTTCATCAAACACTTTGCTTACTGTGATCCTTTAGGTTATGCTTAGGGTTTTACTGATGGTTTATATGTGTGTTTTCGATAATAAACAAGGAGATACAATCATGGAACATACCTCAACCATATGCAAGATCAACAATACAATAGACAAGCCAAAACATCTCAGATCTGTTTTTATTCATGAATAGAAGAACCTGCTACAATGAAGATGTCGATCTGGAAAACTCAACAGATGGATCCAATAATATAATAGGAGTTGCTACAAAATGCTCCAATAGAAGACCACAAGCCTCCCAAACGCCGAATACTCACTGAAGACCAATGCAAGAGTAGATCTGGGTCGTAAGAAATGTTAAACCCCCCAAGATGGAAGGTGCCACGCCCTGCTGGAACCCTGATGACCTCAACAATTCGGCCCTGCTGCCAAAGATGTCCAATCACTCCAATAAATATGCCAAATGGTAGATCGGGAAATTGCAATAACAACCCACATGCTCAAATCCCCAAGATCCCTCTCAAACCCTATGGATCTGACTCTCCTCCAAGTAATGGTGCGCCCCCCTAGATGCCTGAAACCCTAGATAATTCGGCCTCTCTCCTAGAGACCTCCAATAGCTCCATCAATCCACTAGAATGATAGATCGGGGCACGACAATGAAAACCCAAGTGTTCAACTAGGCAAAATACTTGCTAGACCCATGGATCTAGCCACCCTCCAAAGTGTGGCGTGCCCTCCTCTTGGGAAATCGTCCCACTCTCAATACAAATGAATCCTCCACCAAAATACCTCTGGAATCCACCAAGAATAATGCTATGACACCTGCAAAGGAAACCCAATACCTGGAATTCCCAAAATCTCTTCTCCTCAGCTAGATCGAATTCTCCCTCAATGGATGGTGCGCCCCTCTTACTAGAAACCCACAACTAGTGCGCCCTCTCTCTCTTTGCACCTGTAACTGATGTAGAATCCTTCTGCAACTGAGTAGATTTGGAACTAGAATGGTGTGGGAGAGTATTGCATCTCTGAGACCAAGCTTGGGACAAGCTAGGTGGAATCTTTCACCACCGAATCGTCCTCTAGGGTTTGTTAAGTCAAAACCCTCAAAACCCCCAAGAGATGGGCCCTCTAGCTAGAAGCCAAATATCCAAAAGATAAACATACATGAATGAATCAATAGAGGCCCTTTTCTTTCCTTTATACTTCCTGCTCACCTTGTCCCTCCAAAGTGACTTTCATTTTATTAATATTTAATTAATTAATTAAATCACTTTAATTAATTAATTAACCTTTCTACCTCTAAAAAGCGCCTTATCTCTCCTTGTGGCTTCCCTGGCCACTGAAATTCACTTCTCACCATCCCATCCTGCAGTGTTTCTCCTCCCAATTCCAATGAGCTATTACACTGAGAAGTTCCTCCAAGTAATGTGCCCAAAATGACCTCTTCAGTGAATTTAATTAACTTATAGCTCAAAACACTCAAAATCATGGAAATCGTCGGAATGCAAAGGAACCAAAGCCAACCTGTGTGAAATAGATCATAATGATGAAATGGGATGAGCGATGCAAGAAAAACCCCAGAATGCCTCTCAATAATCCCTATACTCGCTATAACCTCCATCTAGCTAATCTGGTCAGCATAACCCCCTGTAATGTAATGATGTCCCAAAGTGGGGACATTACAGTCCTCCCTGCTAGAAATTGCTTGTCCTTAAGCAATAACCAAATCCCCTCAGGCATAATACCAGGATCCCATGTCCACCTGTGGGACACATAGTAGACCCCATCCACAGATGAACTATCACGCACTCTGCCCCCCAGGTCCCATATCAAGACATGAACTGCAATTCCCTGGGAAGCATAATCCTGAAACGTACCAACACCGTGACACTCATGTACATGCCACATGGACTCATCCCGGAATGAGTCCATCCTCCAAGACACTACCACGATCAACACGACCTCCATCAACTATGCATGTTGATGCCAGAATGTGGTACTGTAAGACCTTCGTGAGACACCCTCAAGAGATTTTCTCTCCTCAACACTGAAGCTCAATGGAAAGTCAAAACAAATTTCCCCTGCAATGGTCCACTCGTCCCTGTTAGTCAATGAAATGCTCAACCTTGCAATCCCTGGATCCCATGCTAGACTCTGCTGAAGATCGCCATGCTCGCACTGCACTATGTTGACCCTGCCTGACTGCTCCTATATATATACTGGATCCTCCACTCCTAGATCCTCAAGTCGAAGTACCTGTGGCCATTGGACCTGTTGTCCAAAAACTGCATCTGTGAAAACATCTTTGTGGAAGGAGTACCTGCCCAACCATCTCCATGTCCGATCATGATGATCAAGAGTGAAAAGTTTCCTCGCTCCATCGGACAAATCCCTACAGGCCCACTCCAAACCAACCCATGGTGGCATATGTGGCTCTCTGGCACAACCTGGGTCACCCTGTAGTAAAACATCCTGCTGGCCAAATGAACACCTGGATCCCATGGCAAACTTGGAAGTTTATCACTTCCAATGTCCTCTAATTGCCCCTGTGTGAGACTTATCACTGTCAGAATCCCTCTGTGCTCATCTGCTATCACCTGGCCTATGATGCTCACCATCACACACCAAGTCTCAACTAGTTGCCTATGACAATCCACCTCTATTCGGCTAGATGCCGTAAAGATACTCATGTCAGGTGGTCTCGGCCTAGCCACTCCCCATGTCCTCAGCCACGGCCTATCCCTCCTCATGTTGTTGTCTATGATAAAAATGTCAAGACATGCTAACAGAAACATCTACATCTGACTGTAGGACTGGAAGGTGTCACATGCTTTGGTCAATCCCAAGTATTCGACTAGAATCTCGTCCATCGGTATCCATGATAAATACTCTCTTGTGGTCATCACCGAATCCTAGCCATCCAGTACAACCAGAAGTAACTCCTCCAACTGCTGCTCAACCAACCTCCATCTCTCATCTCCCATGCAACTACTGATATGGTGAAGGTGATCTCTCATAAACTAGGTGTTGTTGCAAAGGAGTGACATCGACATGCTCCCCTAGGTGTATCTCCTCTCTGCAAGACACTATACCCCTCTGAATCCCACCATACATATCGACATCTCTTTGTGAGTTGTCACTCATCACCATATGCTATGGCATACTCAGGTCGTCTCCCATAGACTCATGCTGCATTGTAGATCCTGGGTGTACTGTTGGATCAACCTCTACATGGAGGTCAACCGCTCTTGGAACACGAATGGAAGTGTCCTCCATCAACTGGTGATCCTCTGCTAGATCACCAACATCCCCTAGCAACGTGACTGAATGATATATCTAAGTGCCCACTAAGACAGATGAAGTGGACCTCTGACGAATCTCCTCAAAAAGCTTCTCTGATCTAGACTCTGATTCTTGAAGGGTTGTCTATGTGCCTCTCAAGAACCCTCGAGTGCTCTCCAACTCCTGAGTGAGTCGGTCCACCTCCAACTCCCGTGCCCTCAAGGCCCTGTGATACATCTTGCCAATCCCCAAGATGTAGTCCTTGTCTGTCAACAAATGTTGGTAGTCGGTCCTCATCATAGACACTCTCTCCCTGAGGGTATGAAGGTCATCCATGGAAAATCCCTCATCTGCACTACCATGTGCCCCCGATGCCCTCCAACAGTAATCGACCACCAATGCATGTGTGTCATCACAACGCCTAGTGGATGCCATGATCATATCCTCACTGGCTCTCAGCTATCATGCTAAGTGGTGTGACTCCTAATCACAGTCATGCTGAGGTGCCACCTCACGTCCCTCACTGCTAGTGTCAGTCCTGCTAGTGTCAACTCTGGAATCCCCAAAAATACTCTCTGCATAAAATAATGTGTTGAACTTCCCACTGTCTACTGTGCTACTCGGTCTGCCCATATGTGACTGCACATCATCCTCAACTGCTAGCTCCCTCTGAATCATACCATATCCAGTGTGAGCAGTTGTATCCTCCTGTGCACTCACCCTACTACTATCATTTGCGCCTGGATCCCATATACATGTGTCCAGACACGTGCTATGGTCATCCTGACAGATAAAGAGTGCATCCTCATCAATGCATGCCAATCCTGGAAGCAAGTACCCCATCAACCTGTCAGTCTCCACAATCTGCTCAACTAATGGAGTCTCCAAAAGCTACGGCTCAATCTCCTCATGTTGATCTATAAGGTCAACTGTTGGCACGTCATATATCTCATCCTGGATCTGTGGATCCATGTGTCTCTGGTGTGTATCTCTCACATACGGCTCCTCCATCATATATGAAATTCCACTGCTATCCTCATGTGATGTGGTTGCCATAGGTGTCCGGGAAGATGACATATGTGTCATGGTCACCATAGGGAGCTCGTCATCTCTAGGTGCTAACACGTGTGAATCCTCACTAGTGTCACCACTCTGTTGAGGTGTAGGGTCATCAACACCATGTGATATGTTTGCTGAAATGCAGGCGTTGTCATCATATTCCTCCGACTGTCTATCCACTACACAAGGGTCACCATCCTCCCCAAGCGTGCCATAATCACTAGTATCTGCAAGTGTGCAAGAACCAATATCCTCCTCAAGTGTATCAGGATCACTAGCCTCTGTACTAGCATCATTGCCCTGCTCTGAATAAGCATCTAGCTCTAGCTCTGTGTCCTCACACACCTCATCCTCACTGTCATAATGTACCTCAATAATATGCTTCTTAAATAATATGCTTCTTACCCTTACCCATACACCTATGATTTGGTTCCCAAGGCACCTTGCAACTGTAGAAAAGTTGTGTGTTCCTAATGAGTGTGGGGTTTCTCTGTTCTTCCTTCCATTCATTAGCTATTATGTCTCTCTTTTTATTTGCTACGATGATCCCGTGAAAAACATCCTCTTCGCTCCAACTAGGATTTCTCCAGGCTACATACTGTGGAAAGGTTATTTGAGCCCTAGTTTCCTTGCTAAGGCCGGAATATTTTATCTCACAGTAAATTATCTCAAAGTATATCTCATCCATTTCTCATAATATAAGACCCCTCATGCTAGCAGGAGTTTAGGCTATGATACCACTGTAATATTCCCAAGCCAATATGCAAGGCACATCACGGTTTTGGGTGTCTTTTTAAACTTTTATTGGTTGTGGCATTTCATCAAACACTTTGCTTACAGTGATTCTTTAGGTTATGCTTAGGGTTTTACTGATGGTTTATATGTGTGTTTGCAGTAATAAACAAGAAGATACAATCATGGAACATACCTCAACCATATGCAAGATCAACAATACGATAGACAAAGCCAAAACATCTCGTATCTGATTTTATTCATGAATAGAAGAACCTGCTACAATGAAGGTGTCGATTTTGAAAACTCAACAGATGGATCCAATAATATAATAGGAGCTGCTACAAAATGATCCAATAGAAGACCGCAAGCCTCCCAAAGTCCGAATACTCACTGAAGACCAATGCTAGAGTAGATCTAGGCTGTAAAAAATGCTAAACCCCCCAAGCTAGAAGGTGCCACGCCCTGCTGGAACCCTAATGACCTCAACAATTCGACCCTGCTGCCAAAGATGTCCAATCACTCCGGTAAATATGCCAAATGGTAGATCGGGCAACTACAATAACAACCCAGGTGATCAAATCTCCAAGATCCCTCTCAAACCCTATGGATCTGACTCTCCTCCAAGTAATGGTGTGCCCCCCTGGATGCCTGAAACCCTGGATAATTCGGCCTCTCTCCTAGAGACCTCCAACAGCTCCATCAATCCACTAGAATGATAGATCAAGGCACGGCAATCAAAACCCAAGTGCTCAACTAGGCAAAATACTTTCTAGACCCATGGATCTAGCAGGGAACATTACAATTTTGGGTGTCTTTTTAAACTTTTATTGGTTGTGGCATTTCATCAAACACTTTGCTTACAGTGATCCTTTAGGTTACGCTTAGGGTTTTACTGATGGTTTATATGTGTGTTTGTAGTAATAAACAAGAAGATACAATCATGGAACATACCTCAACCATATGCAAGATCAACAATACAATAGACAAGCCAAAACATCTCAGATCTGATTTTATTCATGAATAGAAGAACCTGCTACAATGAAGATGCCGATCTAGAAAACTCAACAGATGGATCCAATAATATAATAGGAGTTGCTACAAAATGCTCCAATAGAAGACCACAAGCCTCCCAAAGGCCGAATACTCATTGAAGACCAATGCAAGAGTAGATCTGGGCTGTAAGAAATGCTAAACCCCCCAAGCTGGAAGGTGTCACGCTCTGCTGGAACTATGATGACCTCAACAATTCGGCCTTCCTGCCAAAGATGTCCAAATCACTCCGGTAAATATGCCAAATGGTAGATCGGGCAACCGCAATAACAACCCAGGTGCTCAAATCTCCAAGATCCCTCTCAAACCCTATGGATCTGACTCTCCTCCAAGTAATGGTGTGCCCCCCTAGATGCCTGAAACCCTAGATAATTCGGCCTCTCTCCTAGAGACCTCCAACAGCTCCATCAATCCACTAGAATGATAGATTGGGGCATGGAAATGAAAACCCAAGTGCTCAACTAGGAAAAATACTTGCTAGACCCATGGATCTAGCCACCCTCCAAAGTTTGGTGTGCCCTCCTCTTGGGAAATCGTCCCACTCTCAATGCAAATGAATCCTCCACCAAAACACCTCCGGAATCCACCAAGAATAATGCTATGACACCTGCAAAGGAAACCCAATACCTGGAATTCCCAAAATCTCTTCTCCTCAGCTAGATCGAATTCTCCCTCAATGGATGGTGCACTCCTCTTGCTGGAAACCCACAACTGGTGCGCCCTCTCTCTCTCTGCACCTGTAACTGATGTAGAATCCTCCTGCAACTAAGTATATCTAGAACTAGAATGGTGTGGGAGAGTATTGCATCTCCTAGACCAAGCTTGGGACAAGCTAGGTGGAATCTTTCACCATCGAATCGTCCTCTAGGGTTTGTTAAGTCAAAACCCTCAAAACCCCCAAGAGATGGGCCCTCTAGCTAGAAGCCAGATATCCAAAAGATAAACATTCATGAATGAATCAATAGAGACCCTTGCCTTTCCTTTATACTTCCTTCTCACCTTGTCCCTCCAAAGTGACTTTCATTTTATTAATATTTAATTAATTAATTAAATCACTTTAATTAATTAATTAACCTTTTTACCTCTGAAAAGCGCCTTATCTCTCCTTGTGGTTTCTCTGGCCACTAAAAGTCACTTATCACCATCCCATCCTGTAGTGTTGCTCCTCCCGATTCCAATGAGCTATTACACTAAGAGGTTCCTCCAAGTAATGTGCCCAAAATGACCTCTTAAGTGAATTTAATTAACTTATAGCTCAAAATACTCAAAATCATGCAAATCGTCAGAATGCAATGGAACCAAAGCCAACCTGTGAAGAATGGATCATAATGATGAAATGGGATGATCGATGCAAGTCGGACCCGAAAATGCCTCTCAATAATCCATGTACTCGCTATAACCTCCATGTGGCTACTTTGGTCATCATAACCCCCTGTAATGTAATGACGTCCCAAAGTGGGGACATTACACAAAATGTGTTTCTTTCAAAAGTATGGGTCTATTAAAAGTATGC
>ML827733.1:0-30717 GCA_009831015.1 Picea engelmannii | reverse complement strand
CCTCTCAATAATCCATGTACTCGCTATAACCTCCATGTGGCTACTTTGGTCATCATAACCCCCTGTAATGTAATGACGTCCCAAAGTGGGGACATTACACAAAATGTGTTTCTTTCAAAAGTATGGGTCTATTAAAAGTATGCAAAGTGGGTATCTGTTGGATGCGGAATTTAATTCCACAACCAACGAGTGCCTACACTTGAAATTTGAGTAAACCTATAAGAAGATAAGTTGAAAATATGATTAAAAAGGTAGTTTGTTTTCTTCCTTTCCCCCAAAAAAATATTTACCCTTATGGTTGACATCATCATTTTGAATCCTATTGAGTCTCTTAAAGTTGATTTTGATAGTACATTTTTTGTTTTGAGGCCAATTTTTTACCTCAAAATTCCCCTAATGGGGCATTAATTGCAAAAGAAACAAGGGTTCAAACACAACATCAACCAATCATGCAAATCAAGCCAATGTAGGCTCCAATATTCAATCAACCCATTCCATGATGAGGTACTATTCACACCCAAACCTAAATTGCAATGGTCATTGGAGACTTGTTGTAACTTTAGACACAATGCTCATTATCACCTCCGCGTTCATGTCTCTCACTTTGGGATGGTACTTTTCCAACCTCAAAGGGTGGCCCTATGCACTGCTTATGATTTGCAAATCAAGCTTAGAAAGAGTAAATTAAATCAAGAAATCGGAAAATCTCAAAGGATGTATCAATGAGGGAAGGATGAATCTGACCCGACTAGTGCATGCTCCCTAGGCTTTGGAGTCTATTGACCACCTATTTCGACTAGGGGTCAACGTCATGTATCATGAAGCTATGTACCAAATGGTGCAACATATTTTGATGACTTTTGGCTCAGCATAGCAATTTTGCCCCAATTTTTGTAATCGGGATGTCCGCTCCCCTACATGAGATAATAATGTAATATGTTAGCATGAGTCATTTTTTAAGTTGGTTGCCTGGGACTTTATCATTAGGAAAGTCCTTTCATCGAGTGTTTTTTTTCCTCGGATAATTAATCTGGCCTAACATGCCATTTTAATTATCCTTGAGTTTTTCACTCACAATAATCCTCTAAAGTGGTGTAAGGCGTTCTAATGATCGAGTCCAAGGGGTGACTAAGGTTTAGAAATATTGTAAATGACCATGCTAAACATCTCCTAGAATCTTGCGAAATTACGTTAAGTTTTGATAGGTTTTTTTAATTATTAAAATTTTCCATTAATTGAAAATTTTAATTATTTTTGATGTAAAATGTAAAAATTTGGTCCTTGTGGATTTTGTATAGGGGTGTGAGTACTCAAAACAAATGGAAGATGACCCCCTACACCCTTGGACAAGTTTTTCTAATTCATTGTCCATGAGGATTCCAAGTCAGTCAAAAGTCAATTAGCTAAATTAAAAAAGCCAAAAATTGTAAAAATGTCTAAAGTCATGAGAGAGAATGGAGAAATGATTTCTAATGTATTTCCTAAGTTGTAAAAGTGATTTTCCACTTAAAAGACCCCTCCATGCCAAGTACAACCAAAAGTGAGTCTCCCTAGTGAAAAGTGCACCCCCCTTCCTCATGAACTTAGGAAAAAGTAAAAAGTTAAAGTGAAAAAATGCCTAAAAGCCTAATTTCGCCCTTCCTATAGCCTAACCTCATGTTTGACAAGTCAAAAGGTGTTTTCCCCCTTCACATCTCACCCCTCAAACCCTAACTCACTACCAAAACCCTAAAAGTGTCTCTTCCTTGACTTTGTCTATCTCTCTTGGATGTGTGACACTTGTAATTCATCCAAAATGGGTCTTTCCTCTCTCCCAAGTATAAAAGAATGCCTACCCCTCCTTATTTTTCAATCTATTATCAGAGCAAGTTTATGCTGCCCAAATCTCTCTCTCTCTCTCTCTCTCTCTCTCTCTCTCTCTCTCTCATTGTAAATCTTGTTGCAAGTATTTGCAACAACACTTTTTTTGTAATAAAAGGAAGCTTTCGAGGATATATATGGTGTGCATTGGGAGTCTTCTTGATGTTGTTCATGTTTCTTTTGTGAAGTGATATTGTTGCTTTACTCTTGTGTATTTCTTGCTTACATTGTCTTAATTTGGAGATCCAAGCAAAGTACTTTGCTTGGAAGAATTTATAGTAGTATTACTATTTGTTTTTGTGGGTTATTTTTATAGAATTTGGAAAGTATTTTGCAAGTTCTTTAGATGTACTCACCTCCTTGTTGGTTTTGTAGCAAGTATTTACTCATTTGCAGGTCACTAAAGGGTTTGAAGAAGTGAATTTCAGATCTGGAAATTCACTTGTTCAACCATCCAAAACCTCCAATAATTTTTTGTTATCATTTCTATCTTTCCCATTCACTTTAAAGTAATTTTATGTTCTGAAATAGTCATTTAAAATCAAATTTTATGTTCAGATTTTTACTCTTAAAATTTATGTTTTATACACTAACAAAAATTAATAAGTTTTTAAGTGTTTTGCAGCATTTTCCAGCAAGCTTTGTTTGTTGTTTTGTGCAAATTCTCGCCAGGCTAAGGGGAAGTGTTGCTCGTTTTTTGGTCTCAAAACACTCAAGGAAGCATCCTTGAGTTTGGATACCAAACCCCCTTCTTTCTCTCTTCTTCTAAGACATTGTAAGCAACCCAAGAGAGTCTCTTGGGCTTGCATTCTCTCTCTAAATTATAAAAATATGATATTGTAATTTAGTTTAGTTTGCCCACACCTTGCAAAGTGATTGGCATAGCTATCCATGTAATATCGTGAAGGCTAGATCAGTTTTTAATTTTATGTTTTGCATTTTATTATTTGCCCCACTTCTCTCATAAATAGAAGGTTGTGTGGCTAGGTTAATTCTTTTATTAAGTTATATTTTTATTTACACCCACCTTGGCATAAAATCGGGCTTGTCCTCCACCTTGTGCCATTGTTGTGAGGTTGCAAAGCTATTTATTTATTTTACCCACCTTTGTCCTCAAGGGAAAGTTGTGTGGATAGGGAATTGCTTTATTTCATTCATAAGTTATCTTAATTGTAAATTCTTAATTTTTTTGGGGGGGAAGTAATAAAACTTGTGCTCCGTCTTTGCCCCGTAAAAAAGACAAAGGATTGTGTGGCTAGTCTAACTAGGCACTCAATCCATTCATTCTTTCAACCACCAAAATAGGGTGACTTGGGAGGCTACAAGGGGTTGAAGTCAGGGACGGCTTCACAACACTACGTGTCCTCCTTGCTTGAGCACCCAAGCATTTTGGATCTGACCTGTGGAGCTAGGGAAGGACCTTGTTTGTCCATCTTCTTGAGCACCCAGCATTTCCTTTTGGTTGAAGGAATAGGGGTTTGGGGTAGTCACATAGCCTAGGCTTGTATCTCTCACACTTTAATTCCCCCTAATTCAAGAGAGACTTAAAATTTATTAAAATCAACCTACACAATACATTCACAACACTTGCACTTTCAAGTTCAGTTATCTTTCTTTCCAAGTTGTGCCATTTTATCTTCAAGCAATTTACTTTCCGTGTGTTTTAACTTTCCAAGCATTTTCAATTTCAAGCTCTCTTTCATTGTGAATATTTTACATGTATTGATGCATCATTGTTTATTGGGTTGAAAGTATTCTTTCATTTTGAAATAATTGTTTAAAGCTAGAAGTCTTTTCATTGTTAAAATCAGTGTGTAAGTATTTCATGTTGTATTTCATTTTGTAGATATATTTTGTAATTGTGTAAGTAAACTTTGGGTATATTTTAGGCACTAGTATGTTTATTGTTTTGTAAAGAAAAAGGTTTGTTCGTCATTTAAAAGTTGCATTTTCATTGTTTGTTTGTCATTGGGTTAGGCATCCTTAAATAAAACCCAAATTAACTCCTAGATCATTAACTCAACCCTAACATAGTTAAATAGGGTCTACCCCCCTTGGCTTCCCTAGGAGTGAGCCTAGACGAAAGAAGTCCATATCGACGTGACAGTGGATTTGGACTTAGGCTTGTGTCTCCGAGGACACACCAAGTGGGTTGGTGTTATAACCCTAAATTACACCATACATGATTACCTGGCATCAGGCCAACTCATATCCCTTCTTTGCCAAAAAACTACTGAACAACTCTTCTAAAAACTCCATTTTTAAAAAGTAAACGCTAGCAAGCCCACTACAGCCCGCGTTTATCCAAAAGAAAACGCTAGCAGGCCCACTACAGTCCGCGTGTGAACGCTAGCAAGCCCACTACAGCCCGCGTTTACCTAACAAAGCACAAAAACATGAAAGTTGTCGATGGGACAAAAAACTATGGGTCAGTTAACTGAAACTCTCAGCCATGCATGGCCGAGAGTTCGTCCAAAACCCTAGCTCCTTCTAGCCTATAAAAGAAGGGGTAGGGGTACTATTTGGAGGAGGAAAAAGATAGCGAAGAAACTCTGCCCAATTGTTGAATCCATTTGTCCCAACCCTTTAGCCTTTCCTCAAGCCTAAGAAGAATTCAAGCAAAGCAGTTGGAGGACAAAGAAGAGGAGGAGCCCAGGATCAGGATCAAGGAACGGTGGCCGGTCTCAACACTTATTGTAAGTTGATTCATCTTGAGATTAATAAAAAAATACTTTTCCCGTCCCAATGCATGAGTCGTATGTGATTTTTGTAATTTATGCTTAATTTCTAACCCTTCAGTAGAAAAATAGCATGCATGCGTAGTGTTTTTGTCTTGATTGTAGGTTAACTTTGGAAGAAGCAGCGTAAGCAAGCAGACAAAGCGCAACGGAGGATCTACACCAAACATCAGTAAAAAGGTTAGTAGGTCCTTTCCATGTTTGTATGTGAAAAAAGGGTTTTAAGTTTTGGGGTGATAGGTTAAAAGTGATTTCTTTAAGGTCATGATCTGCATGCAAGTCTAGCCCTAGCTTGCTAGTCCGTAGGGTATTATTTCCCAACAACAGAATTGGCGACTCCACTGGGGACTTACTCTTTAGGGTTTTCCGGATTGTGTTGAAGGTTTTTGGGTAGTTCAAAGAATTAGATTTTCTGTTTATTTGTTTGTTTGTTTTCTGTTAGGTCAGAGCTAGCAGGGAACCTAGTTCTTTATACCAGTTTTTCCTTGACTGTGCTTGACGGCGATTATCGAGACACACAGAGGTACACGCGGCCTGCAGAAGGCCTGCACACGTGTAACCCGCGCCCTAACCTCTTACAACCCACGTTTGAACGCTTGCTGTAGAAGTTTCAGTAGCGTGTAAGAGTCAGAGAGCTTGAGAGGCAGTCCTCCTCTTCCCTGTCAGAATTATACATTCTCAGGGGGATTTCTGGACCTTCTCTGAGTCTTGCTGGTTCGTAGTCTTGTCTCAATTTTCTTTATTGCATTTTGTTATTCTTTGTAATCATTTTTTTCTTTTCTGTTGGAAGAAGCATCCAAGCCTTCAAGAGACCTTGGTTGTCTATACCAGAGGCATTTTCCAGGTCTGGGCTGCCTGTGTTTAGTTTTGTCTTGGAGTTCATACATACACGCGGCCTGTGCAAGTGCAACCCGCAGGTACCCGCGCGCTGTTATAGCTCAGCACGCGTTTTCACGCGTGTTGTTTCAGTTACAGTAGCGGGCTTGACTGGTTGTTTTTCAGCCAGGGTGGAGCAGTCATCCCCTCCTATGGTAAGAATTGTTCCTCTCAGGGGTGTGAGTCTAGGGTTGCATAGTTAGTAGGTTAGGGCCTCTTACCCTTAGCCTATTTTTTCTTAGTTGATTGTTGATAGAAAAGATAAAAAATAAAGATTTTGTTTTATGGTTTTTAGACAAGTGTAAGAGTCGGTGCTTTCTTGATCGCCATTGTGTGTCTTTGCTCTGGTTCTTTGCGATCTGCGCTTTAAGCCAGAATTTTATTTTCTTTTCTTGGTTTTGTGTTTGTCGGCATTTTCCCTTTGTTGCTTCATTTAGCACTTAAATAAATAAAAATTATCTCGTTTTCATTTGCTTCTTTGTTTGAAGATTGTGTTGCTGCATCAATAGCTAGGAAGAAGTCTTTTTTCATAAGTTTTTGCAGTGCATTTAGAGCATAAGTAGCTCGCAGATTGAGCGAAATTCCTTTATGTTTGCTACATGAAATCTTAGAAAATTCGAAAAGAAAAAGAAATCTTTCTTGGTGAAAAGTTGATGGTTTTTGCATTTTTTGTAAAAGTTTTTGTTTCCAAGCATTTCTTATTCATTTTGCTTTGAGTCTTTACACACCATCAGTTTCACCTTCATACCTTGTGACATAAAAAATCCCATAAAAGCAACGCTAATTAAAATCTATTAGACTTTTTTTTTGTAAGGTTCATACACTAGCTCAGGACTAGGGCCTTGGAACAGGTTGGAGAGTAAATTCTCCAAGGCCACCCAAAAACAAACATTGGAGTCTGTGATAGGGAGTGTAGAAGTCCAGTTACGTGGAAGTTATCCGGGACCCCTCTCTAACACAGGGAATAAACACGAGGTCGCGTAAGGAAAGGTAGCGGAGATAACCCCTCCAAAGCCGGACCAAGCGTAGTGGAGAACACATATCGAGGATTTGTTGAGGGATTCCGTCGTTTGCATTTGCCACGGGGCTTCGTGGGTCTTGAATCCGTTCGAGGTCCTCAGTTGTCTTCTGGACCATTTGCTCTTGATACCCTTGACAGGTTTCGGGCTTGATACCCTGCTCATTGTGGTCTACCCAACTATCGACTATACCCGCCTGGTGATTGTTCGCGTGCTGGCAAACTAGTTGCCAATCTTTTTAGGGACATACACAGGTGACTGCGGGGGTATACTGCAGTACCTAGGACAGAGAACAAACCACGCTTTGCAGAGTATACCCGAAGGGTGCTTCCATTTTGGAGTTGCACTTGCACCGGTAAGTTGGTCTAGTGTTGGTTGTTGTAACTGTTCTTCAAAATAGTTAGTGATTTCTTGTCTTATATCTTAGGGGCTTCTTTTTAGTGTGTGTTACTGTTTGAACGTGTAGAATACCTTAGCGTGTCGTGGATCTTCTCACACAGTGGAGGATTCAGAGCTCCGTCGGTCACGAAGGCTTCTAGGCCTGCCGTCGGTTATACTGGAGCCACCCCCGCCACCATTGAGGCGGAAGCTAGACCAACAAGGGTCTTTCGAAGCAACCGGGTTACAAACCATTGTGCTTGAACAACTCCCGGAGGAATCAATCGCCAATCTTGGCTCGGTTGAAACTCCAACCACTGATACTTGGCCATCGGTCATTGTACCCATCCAGTTTTACGAACGCCTGTCAGTGCCTCATACAGTTATGGAACCAAACGTTGTTACTTCCTCTGGGAATTCTTCCATTCCCACCACCGTTGCTACCACGGGAGAAGCCTCTCCTAACTTTTCGTCGTTGGTCCGGGCCACCACGATCTCGACCGCAACTACATCGCACAGTGGACCGACCCCATCTATCGCGGCGGCCACACCTCCCTTCACACCTAGTGCGACAGGCCCTCCGTTCTCATACGGTATGCCTAGTTCAGGGACAAGTCCTGCACTCACTTACTCCACTTTACAGACTTTGGGTCTGGGGACAGGGAGCTCTAACGCTCCTCTGCAAGGTCAACTTGGGGGCATTCCTGTCCCTTTTAATGGTTTTCCTTACGCTGGAGGTCATATCTCTCCTTCGTCCCCTTTGCTTGGTGGTCTGCATCAACAGTCTGTCGGGCAGCCTGCACACACAAGTTCATTTGGAGTCGGGAGTCAAGGAACACTTGCGCAAACTCAGTCGGTAGGTTCGTCACCGTTTGTTTGGAACGGGACGTTTGGTAACAACACTTTCGCATCCATTTCTTTCCCATCTGGAGGCACTCCCATTTTTGGACAGTCTACTCTGGCGCAGGGTACTATTCCTGTGTCGGGGACACATATACTAGGACCTTGAAACTCAGGACAAGGATCCGTTCCTTCCTCTGGAATGTCATTCTGGGGTAATTCTTTCCACGGTCAATGGAACCCCGGACAAACTTCTATGCCTCTCCCATCAAGACCGGCATGGGGTAATCCATCCCAAAGTCCTTCAAACACGATGAATGCCCAACATCCTATGTCCTTTATGGTGAATTAGCCAATGATGTCTCCATAGATGCAAAATCCTTACGCTGGTCCAGGCCATGGTTTCTACCAGAATCCGGGCCAGCAGCCAAACTTTTCCTGACAACCTGGTGCCAGCCAAACTCCAGGACCCTTTTTCCCAGGCTATCAGCAGCAACCCAAACTACCCTTCCTGGCGACATTACACTTGCCAGATTTGACACGGTTGTTAAATGATCCTATCTGTCACGATCCGCGTTGGCCTCCTATGCCAACGAAATTGCCTTCGGACATTCCAAAGTTCGAGGCCAAGCCTAACGAAGATCCAGGTGATCACGTGACTACTTTCCACCTTTGGTGTTCATCTAACTCACTGAAAGATGACTCCGTCCAGTTGCGATTGTTTCAACGCACTCTTATCGGGAGTGCCGCGAAATGGTACATCGAGCTTGATCACTCCCGATATTCTTCTTTTGGCGAACTGACTATGGCCTTCCTTAACCATTTCCAGTTACCTGTGAGATACGACGCAGACACAGAGCTGCTTGCCAATTTCGAACAGACGACAACGGACCATATCTCTGACCATATCCGAGAGTGGCGACGCCGAAAGAGCCTAATCAAAGTACCAGTTCCACCAGCATTCCTGCTTGAGTGGTTCTTTAAGTCTTTAGTCCCACAACTATCCAAAGACGTCGCGACTTCATGAGTTTTCTCCAAAGAAGATGCCATCATGAGGGCTCAACAGTGTGAGCTTATCTATTCTCAGTCTAGTCTATTGTACAACATCCTGTCGGATGCACCACGATCGATACTGGATAAAACTAGACAGAGAGTCGGACCACATGCCGATGGTATTGTTGGTTCGGCACAAACCAAACACGCTGAGCAATTGACAAAACAATTGCAACAATTATCTATACAACACTCAGCGGCCAGCCAGACTACTGCTTTGGCTGCTCCTCCTACCCAAACGTCAGAAGTACACTCCATGCAGACGACTAACCCAAAGGCCACCCAACAGCCTGAAGGGAAGAAAAAACAACGCAAGAAGGGTAAGGGGGATAAAAAACCTAGTGATAATGTTGGCGAGGGCACCACGGAAAAGCGGAAGGCGAGGTATCCGTGCAACTTGTGTGCGGAAGACCACCCGACCCATCTATGTCCTCGACTTGCAGAGGCCCAAAAGTTTGTCACACAGCAACAGCAAGCCATGTTGACTAATCCCTTTCAGCATGGGCATAATCTAACTCAAGCCTCTACAAGTGTCGAAGGGGGCAGCCAAGAAACCTGCCTTCCTCCAAACAATTCCTCATCCGCGAACGTATATATGGTTAGGGGTGATGCTTTAATAACAACTAGAGCACACGACTATAGTAAACCAAGCGCCTCTGAGAAGGGTAAAGAAGTCGAGGTCCCATCTCTTTCTCTACAGATCGAGAAGACGTTGGGTGAAACAATGACACACATTCCAAAGGGTGCATTTAAGAAAGCTTCTCACAACCCAAACACAAGGGCTGCCCAGAATTACTCTGTGATGGAAGATTTATCACAAACCCCTTGTGCAATGTCCACTTTGGAGGTCCTCCAAAGTTGCCCTGCTCAGAGGAAAGCCTTGTTGACTGCTTTAGGCTCTACTGAGACTTGTAACCCGAGTACCATCATGTTAGATACGACCGACTTGAAACCTCGTCTGCCTTACCACGTCGCGTTTCAGATAGTAGTGGCTCGTCCCACGAAAACTTTTACACGGAATATCTTCTGCACGGTGGTCGACGAGGGCGCTTCGACTTGCGTTATGTCGTTAGCATGTTGGAAAGCCATTGGTCAGCCCGCTTTGTCTCCATCACCTACTCTCCTCACTGTGTTCGATGGTCGTTCTTTCCGACCACATGGCATCGTCCCTTCCTTCCCTGTGCAGTTGGGCGGGAAGACTGTGTGTGTTGAAGTAGAGGTAGTCGACGCTCCCCTCAACTATAACCTCTTGTTAGGTCAGATTTGGACTTATGCTATGCAAGCTGTGGTCGCTACAATTTTCTGAGTCTTGTTGTTTCCACACGAGGGTCGGATAGTGACCATTGATCAATTGTCCTTCTCTAGACCTGACCCAGCTTTGGGGGCATCCACGGTTCCTATGATTGGTAATCCTCAGCCCGGTGTCATTAATGTAGGAGTTGGTTTGTGCCCATCCTTGATGGGTACCTTTGATTACCCACCTCCTCATAACGATGTCAAGTTTATATCGAATCACCACAAGGCTGAGATTTTTCACGTTTCGTCGTTCCACATGACTTACTTTGAGGATCCATGGATTCTTCCTTCCCCATCAGCCACGATGGATGAGACGGGGCACTCTGACATGTCCATGCCCTTGTTGGCTACTGAATTAGCGTACTCTTTAGTCCAGCAAGCTTCAACGAACCCTGATCTGACTCCTGCACGAGAGTTGGATCCACTTCTAGAGCCTATTTGGGCTCAGGATTCTCTTGCTACTACCGATTCGTTAGACTTAGTCTTGCCTTCCGACGAAGCAGTAATCGAAGCAATGACTAGTTCGGACAAACCTTGGGAAGATCTTCATCACAGATCGTATTTCCTCCCAAAGTTAAGCCGAATCAAAGCAGGAGAATTCACCGTGACTATGACTGGAGATAGGTCTTGTCATACTAATCCCTTAGCTACACACAAGATCTATACTAAGGGTAATATGGCAACCATTGTTGAACCGATATCTATCAATATCTCCAGAACCCCTGGTGTCATAGACAATGTTTTCGTCGGAGCATACAGCTCCCCCGAGGAGATGCCAAGCATTGACCCACAAAGTGTCGATCATGAGCTAACTTTGTTGTTTTTCAAGCTCGCTTTGAGATCCGAAAGCAACATCCGACGAGACTGCATTTATGTTTTTCGATCTCGTCCGGATTAACTGAGAAAAATAACTATTATGGAGTCTTCTTTAAGCCCTTTTCAGACTCCTTAAAGATGAAAAGATTGTCGAGTGACCTTGTTTCTTCACACTCGTTAAATTGGTCCAGAAGAACGTCCCTGAAACGGGTCTCCTTTTAAGCCCTTTTCAGACCCTCTAAACATGAAAAGATTGCCGAGCGATCTTGTGGCCTTTCACGCTCGTTAAACTGAAATTTGAAGTCACGTCTGTCCGGTGGTAGTTTACCCCTTTTTCGGTCCGGACGGTCAACTGTACGAACAAAGGAATACTCTATTGAATTCCCATTCTTTAGAAGAGTATCCTCGGGTATAATTTTATTCCTTTTTCGGACCTGAGGGACTAAATTTACAAAAAAGAAACCCCCCCGGAGTCCATAGTTAAGCTCTTTTCAGACTCCCTAAAATTGAAAAGATTGTCGAGTGACCTTATTCTTTCACACTCGTTAAAATGGTCCAGAAGAACATTCCTGACGGAGTCCATAGTTAAGCTTTTTTCAGACTCCTTAAAAGTGAAAACATAGCCGAGTGATCTTGTCATTTTCACACTCGTTAAAATGGTTTTGAATTGACGTCTAATCGGTGCTAGTTTATCCATTTTTTCGAACCGACTAGACTAGTGACGAAAAAGGTACCCCAATGGAGTTTCCTTTTATGCTTTTTCAGACTCTCTAAATATGAAAAACCATTGAGCTTACCTTCTCTGGGCTCGTTAAACTTACATCGAAGGACGTTACCATTGTGTGTTCTATCAACCGCATTTGCATATCTTACTTATCATCCTTGTAACAGTTTGCTTCTGCGTCTTAACACCTTTGGCCACTGGAGGATTTTTCCCGAGTATCATTTCCCTAGAACATCAGTCTTGTCCTTATGCCTTGAGCTTGTATGTTGGTTGTGCTCGTTCCTCCATTGTAACGTAATATTCCTTTATTCTTTGTCAAAATCATCAAAAAGAACAAAAAAATCAAATATACCCCAAAAAGAGGATGGAAAAAGTATTTTCTTTATTGGCAGCATAATGAGTCGCCCTTGGATAAAGCACATATGTCTGTTTGATTCATCAGACTATGGGATGTAGTACGACCTTAGGAAGCTTTGTTCGCTATATAGAGTTGTGTCCTCCACCGTTTGGTTACTCTTCCAAACATATGGAGAGTTTGCGTTGCCTCCTGCTTTGTAGACTTACGATTAACAGATATGTTGCCTGAGTCTTATCACTTGTCGTGCTATTATCCAAGGGAAGTTTGTCACTAAGCCTGAGTCGGCTCCTCTGCAATATGTCTCTTGTCCGCATACCCGGCCATCCTGAACGTCCAATCAAGTCTTTGTTCGAAATCACTGAAGCCTTCAGTCTGATCATCAAGATTATCAAGTCCATAACCGACGAGCCGTCGAAGACCTCTGGGTAGTGTAGTCGTACACTCATATTACACTCCTACCCGAGTTTAGAAGATTTTGAAGTTGTTGCTCGAGCTCTGAAGTATAGCCATCAGGCTGAATCAGCTTCTAGGAGATGGATGCTTTATATGTATATCTTTCTGATTTTGAGATGTAGCTCCGCTGTGTATTATTCGCGGCTACTTTTTATATTTATCTGACATGGATCTACAGTGTATTTGATTGGTAGCCATGGTTCTATTTTATCCCGAGCATGGGTATGCCCGCCTCGGTGAGACATTTGTTATTTTGCAGACGACACCTCCTGAATCATGATTCTTGGGCTCACTCATTCAGCATATCAGTATAGATTGGTAAAGAATTGGTAATGTGTTTCGGCCATCAGATGCTCTTCTGACCTCACACATTAGGGGGCATCTGTTATAACCCTAAATTACACCATACATGCTTACCTGGCATCAGGCCAACTCATATCCCTTCTTTGCCAAAAAACTACTGAACAACTCTTCTAAAAACTCCATTTTTAAAAAGTAAACGCTAGCAGGCCCACTACAGTCCGCGTTTATCCAAAAGAAAACGCTAGCAGGCCCACTACAACCCGCATTTACCTAACAAAGCACAAAAACAGGAAAGTTGCCGACGGGACAAAAAGCTATGGGTCAGTTAATTGAAACTCCCGGCCATGCATGGCCGAGAGTTTGTCCAAAACCCTAGCTCCTTCTAGCCTATAAAAGAAGGGGTAGGGGTACTATTTGGAGGAGGAAAAAGATAGTGAAGAAACTCTACCCAATTTCCGAATCCATTTGTCCCAACCCTTTAGCCTTTCCTCAAGCCTAAGAAGAATTCAAGCAAAGCAGTTGGAGGACAAAGAAGAGGAGGAGCCCAGGATTAGGATCAAGGAACGGTGGCCGGTCTCAACACTTATTGTAAGTTGATTCATCTTGAGATTAATAAAAGAATACTTTTCTCGTCTCAATGCATGAGTCGTGTGTGATTTTTGTAATTTATGCTTAATTTCTAACCCTTAAGTAGAAAAATAGAATGCATGTGTAGTGTTTTTGTCTTGATTGCAGGTTAACTTTGGAAGGAGCAACGTAAGCAAGCAGACAAAGCGCAACGGAGGATCTACACCAAACATTAGTAAAAAGGTTAGTAGGTCCTTTCTATGTTTGTATGTGAAAAATGGGTTTTAAGTTTTGGGGTGATAGGTTAAAAGTGATTCCTTTAAGGTCATGATCTGCATGCAAGTCTAGCCCTAGCTTGCTAGTCTGTAGGGTATTATTTCCCAACAACAGTTGGAGACTTCTCCACGTTGGTAGGTGTGTATAAGGACGACAATAGAGTCAAAAGAAGAATAGAAGTTCGGGTGGAAGTGGAGAAATCCAATAAATCATCTGGTTTGAACGAATTCCACTAGATCAATGCAAGTCAACCTCCTTATCACTACTGGGCAAGTGAGTCTCGTATGGGAAAGAAACCTGCATATAATTCTATCATGGTTGCTTGAAGACCAAGTCGAGCATAAGGGAAAGCAGAACATTTCTTCAAGTCAAGGTTGCAAGTAGCAAAGTCTGATTCACAAAATGACGGAGCCTAACCCTAACACTATGAACTTCCAGGATTGAATCACGACATTAGATCACAAATTCTCATACACCTAAGGGAAGAATGAATCGACATAGCATATGAAATAGATAAATGTAATCAAGCAGGAGAATTGTTGCAACAACAAGATAAAACCAACATGCCAGAAGAAAATAGAAAATAGAAAATGAGGACCAAATTACTCATTTCATTGATATCAAAGCTCGAGAACAAATTACAAGTATAAGGGGCAATGAAGCCCCAGGATCCAACCCCTTCTCCATCTCTAGAAACTAATTAAATAGATATTTCTTCTTCTAAGTGGTGCACCTTCCTTTGCCAAGAATAGTGACGCATGCAAACTCTAACCAAACTAGAACTGCAATGGCCTCTCATGCAAGGCACAATTATCTATGGATGTAAGTGGAGCTTGCAAGGTGCACTTAACTACAACTAAATAGATTATTAAGGATGTGTTCGAAATAAATTACAGGTATCCACCTCAACTAGTGCACCCTCCTTGTGGATAAGAGTTAATCCCTTTGCCATAAATAATCTCCAATTAAACTACTTGCATCGATAAGACGAAATCTTTTGCAAAGATAGCTTCAAGGGAGAGATATTATTGACTTTATTAATCTTTTTCGTCTTTATCCACACCAAGACACATGTCAACATCCTCGTTCTCATCAAATTATAATTATGGAAATGATGTTTTCCGCACACTTCAAAACATGGCACCATCTCTCTAACCAATCATCAACCTAAAAGCACTGCATCACTACCCAAAAATAGGCATGCTAAAAGTAGCAGCGAACCCTCCTTAAAAATAGGATCCTTGAAATGTCAAGCTAAGCCTCCTAAAAAGTAGGAACCCCAGAATGCCAAAAAAACACCTGTGGCAACACTTACTATAAATAGCATGCCTAAAAATAGCACCACCATGCATGTAGATGAAAATAAGTTTGTTTAATTCGTGTGCTTCCAAGGAACAAGAATATGTTGTTTGTTTCACCATGGAAGATCTGTAGCACTAACTGCTAATAATATAATTTTTACAAAACACCTCGCATGTCACTAAAAATGGCCTCCTTAGATTCACATAATAACAAGGAACTTGGATATGTCATCAAATCCAACATACAAACCTCAAAACACTAACTACTAAAAATAGCAGTGTCTCAAAATTGTGTGCATGTCACATGCAAACTACCAATAAACTCCGAATGCACCTAACCACCATCGGTTATCTCTAAATCTTGAATTGCAACATTGGAAATGGCCCCTAGGTGTGAACTAATCTTTTACGTGAATGATCTAAAACTGCTATACCAACAATCCTACAAAGGATTTCCCCCAATGAACTACCCTTATGAACAAACTTGGAAGTTAGCACAAGAATTGCATGGGTGCAATTATGGGTGCTAACAAGTACTCTATGATGCAGTGCCATTAGACATATGTGACGCAACAGTAGGATAACCATGCCTTTGGGACAACACAACATCTATTAGTCTCTACCACATAACATTACTCTCACCATCAGGGATCAACATTATAAAGTTCCTAAAGCTTCCCCCAAGGTCACAATTTTTGCTTCTACCAAAGAGAAAAAGATTATCAATGACGTGTAGAATTTGAATTGTTGACAGTTCAAGTACACCAACGCAGCTACATAGAATAGTGTCGCCATTTTGTGCGAAGTGCCACACACTTGGACAAATACAACCAAAGTCTCCTCACTCACCCTTTTAACCATAAGGACCTTGGCTCACCATATGGAGATACCTGATCCCACATAGCTCCTATAAATTACATCAAGACCCCAAATCGACTCATCGCATTGGAATAACACTATATCAAAATCTTGACTATGCTTGTTGCATTAGACAAACTCTTATGCCAACAACACTAGCTTATTTGTTTCGGTAAGTGCCCATGTTAGTTTGGTGTAAAACTCTCATTGCACCAAACCTTTAGTGGTCGTGCCATGTACTTTCAACACTAGTTCATCATGTAGCAACCTACACCGCCTCAGTCACAACTTAATATGCCATGTCAATGTCCCATCACAATTGAGAGGGACCACATAGAATAAACATTGGGTGTGTTATCCCTAACTCCTAGGGATAACTAAGGAGATGATGTCTCGAGGCCCTGAAGTTGCAGACATGGAGTACCAAGAGACAACCTGACCAGCAGTGTCCACTTGCACAAACAGAGAGACCCACCTCACTACCAAAACTCCAGGATTGTCACGACGATATCCACCACATGAGCTGGCCTCTGGAAGACATTGTGTCTTGCTCCATGAGGTACAAGTTCGGTATTATGGTGAGTGTCATTTCAATATTTGAGACATTTGAGTTTGTTGCATCTATTATTGCTTTTGATTATGTGACATTTGCTTGGACATTATGCTCTTTGCCCTGTTTCACTTTGGTGGTTGACATCGCGGCCTAGTAAGTGGGTCACCCATAGGGATATGTATGTTGTTGGGAGGTCTTTTTTTATGAGTCATTGTGCCATTCCTGACCATACTTGTCAGTTTCCATGCTTCATCCCCTCATCTCCTAACCTTTTGCGATTTTCGGATGTACTGACCCAAGAAGGGGTTGTCCCTCATTTCATGGGAAGAAGGGGCTGAAGGCCCAGAGGCTTGTAGCTGGAAAAAGATAAAATCATGATTATGAACCTTCCAGATGCTCTCTCAAAGAGGTCTTGAGAGCAATGAAAAGCTTCTCCTAAAAAAATTCGAAGACCTGCAAAAGCAAACACATAACATAAATGTCCCACTTGATTGAGGGATTTACACAAAGTGCGTTACAAGCTAGACTATACCCCCATGGCACTATGTGTACTTCTCCCTTCAAGCGACACTTTGGTACTTCCTCCCAAGCTAATTGATTCACCCTAGGGAGTACCCAGTGTTTGGACCTTAATTAATTAATGGCAATGAATGGGCTTGGAAAAAGGTTGCGTTGAAAACGAAGGTGCGGCACACCCTCTACAAAGGCACCCATAACTGAGACACTACAACCCCTTGTATGTCATGAACCCCATGCCCAAAAGTCTTCCCCCCATCCATGACACCTCATCCACATGACTTAGAAGGAGGTCCCCTCGGGAAACACCGCTAAACTTGAAGTACGATTCACCCAATAGGTCATTTTGTCAACCCTACCATACCTAAACTTGGCAAATTGCATAGGGTCTTTGAGCATTGGTTTATTTTGATGAGGTGGTTTAGATGTACTTATTTAAATGGCTCTTTTATTGATGTGATTTACTCATCATGATGCATTTGACTTAAGATCCTTGGAGGGCGTATCCATTTGCCTTTGCAGGACCCAACTAGTGGACAGTTTTGGAGGAACAAGCCTAGCTTCGGCTTCCATGGGACTTGAAGCCCACAGGTTGGATACCAGGGCCCACATCATGGAGGACCTAACATAGCACCTACCACCCAAACGATTTCATTAAGAAGGCCAAAACATCACCCTTGAGGGCTTGACGCCATAGTAGGGCTAGGGTTTGGTGGTGGTTGAGGACACTTGGCACGATTTGAAGGAAGGAAGCCATAGATTGTGGAAAAGAGGCTTGGATCAAAGACACTTGGCCTTTGGAGGCCTAGCTCACCCATCTCCTACTCCAACGACTTGCAAAAGTGTCAAAACGTCACACTAGAGGGGTGACATCTTACTTTAGGGTTTTACTTATGTGCAAAAAGTATGAATTAAATAATAATACGTGTAAAGGGGCAAGCACCTGAGTGGGCCCAATGGTTAAGAACATGTGTTATCTCCGGGGAGGTCACAGGTTCAAAACCGACGAGGGGTAGGGATGCTCATATTGGCCCGTTATGACAAGGCTGGAAGGGTAGACGACCCCTAGGATAGAGGTTCACTTCGGTGGGCCTCGAGATGTCACGGCCCCTGCTGAGTCACAAGTTATTGGTATATCTAGCTTGCGGGTTGTTGGATATACTCTTGGGAGGTTGTTGTTCCCATGGTAAAACAAAAATAATATGTGTAAAGGGGCAAAATAAGGGTTGTTGCCCCCTTATTTTGTGGTTTACCCTAAATTGTGTGGACAAACTATGTTTAGAACATTTTGTATAAATAGAGATCATTTGTATTTCATTTTCACCATAACTCTCCTTTGTGAGAGAGACTCCTTGGCTGAAATTTGCACCCTACTTGGGCAATTTTGCACATCTCTCTTGTCACTTTCTCTTGTAATGGTTTATCTTTAGCTATTGGATAGATGATGATGCGCTATCTCTTGAGGAGGCTTATTTCTTGCTTTATGGTGGATTTTCTTGGTCAAAAAGAGGTTTATCTTGTTAATGCTTGGACGAGGTAAGGAATCTCTCTTGTTATTGCTTCTTTTCTCGGTTGCAAGGTTAATTTGCTAATCTTTTTGGAGAGTATAAGGGCATACAACCCCACTAAGCCCATCATTTTGTCTTGAAATAACTTGTTGCATAAAGGAATACTAGGAGTAAAGGGGTTTACACCCTCCTAGGGTTTTTCCTAATTAGTTTAGCTTGCCTTGGGGAGTAAAAGGGCTTACACCCCCAAGGAAGTAGCTCAACTAGCTCTTTAAATTTTATGACTCCACAACCCAATAGCTAAAGGCACTAATCTCCTTGCATTGGAGAAACAAAATCATCGCATTGGGATACGTGAAATCACGAGATATTGAAATTGTCTAAGTTATAATCTATTCTATGTGCTTAAAGCTCACTAAGGCCTCTAAGGCGTTTTGTTTTGTCAAGGACTTCTTGCTGCTGTAATAAAACGAAGCTACAGCCACTAGGGCTGCAGCAAACCCTAAACAAATCTCTAAATAACTCACAATTCAACCGTCAAAAATTGCTAATAATTTACCCCTATAATC
This sequence comes from Picea engelmannii, assembly GCA_009831015.1. Taxonomy (NCBI): domain Eukaryota; kingdom Viridiplantae; phylum Streptophyta; class Pinopsida; order Pinales; family Pinaceae; genus Picea; species Picea engelmannii. The sequence goes on along the minus strand of ML827733.1, from coordinate 11,855 downwards.
TACTAATCTCAACGCCTATTTTGGGTGGATTACTTGTGATTTTTGGTGGCTGATTTTTCTGTGTAACAACTTGTTTACTACAGCCATAAGGCTGCAAATATATCTCTGCAATACTTGTCTATAACAACCTTACATTGATGCTAAAGTCTTATGCTTTTACACTTGAGTTGTATTAGTGTTTTGCTAACTTATCTCTTGTATCATTTGATAGACTTTTAGCATCTTTTTAGCATCCCTAACAATCTTTCTTTTGCTGATATATATCTTTGTTTACTGCTGCAATTAGGGACAGCAATCTTAACTTGCTTGTCCACTTAATATATTGCGTGCAAACTTGGATTTTCTTGTGTCTCAGGCAGGTACAATCACCCTTTGCAGGTACTCATACTTCTTGGCAACCATTGGCCACCACCGAGACTTTTTCTCAAGCCTTTCCTCAATATCTTGAACTATAGGGGCTACACTACCATACTCTCACTTTTCGTCTCATTTCCCCTAGGGTCACATAGGATTCCCCCCTTGAGGTGATCACTTCACCTCTAAAGTGACGAGAATACCTACCTAAGGTGACAGTGGGTAGGTGTTCTCTTAGTTGCCACCATTTTGTGGTTGGGTCGAGCTTTGCCCAACCTACAACTTGTGTGATAATAGGGTGAACAAAGTGGACCCCATCACCAACAAAATCACACAAAACCCATTGATCAACACTTAGAAGATAATCATACACCCCAACCGCTATAATTTTGTGCCCCAAATTAGCAGCCAACCCTAAACACGATGCATAAGGCCAACCCTCCAAGGCCACCTTGGATAGAACAATAATCTTCATGTCCATGTATAAGTATTGCATCATATCTCATTTGTAAATCATCATATAAGCATCTTAGAACATCTTCACTTCTCTCCTATAGTCTTTTACATCACACTTTGTAATGGCAATACCATATTTGAACCATATATTTTTTCTCTTGCTAGAGTATTAGTTTTTAGCTTTTTGCTAGGCACTTAGTTCTTTATCATTTTGCTTTCAGTATTGATATAAGAGTTGCTTCCGACTCCCATAGTGTATTTACACTAGTTGTACCATTTGGTCCAATGGACCTACTTTTGTGGTCATTTGTTGGATATTAATAAAATTGTCTTATCTATGTGAATTTTCTTTCAATGTTTATGAATTTTCTTTGGCTCTCTAATGCATAAGAACATTGATAACTAAATTATTGCTCTACTCTGCACATCTTTAATGTTACTAATCTATTCCAATTAAATTGCATGCTCTACACTATTTTTTTGAATTACTCTACTGTGCACTCTTTTCTTGCTAAACTATTCTAAGCATGCTTTGGTAGTGCACTTCACAATTGTGGAACTTCTCAATTTCATAGTCTTTTACAACCATGGTACCCAATACCACTTTGCACCATATCCTAAATAACTAATGATAAAATTAGGAACCTAAGGGGCTATATATACTACTTCCCTATCCTAGAGGCCCTCTCAATCAATGTATTGTGACTATAGCACCCACCTCCTTTGAGATCCTAGTGATATGGGGCCTTTAACTACACCGCCAAATTGCCAATAGCATCTAGTCAAAGTGTCCATAAGAAGGGCACTTACCTAGCATTTTGTATCATCGCATCAGCCTAAATTTACCATGGCTCTTTCTACCAACATGTTCCAAATTATGATTTTCAACTAGACCATAACTTCGACCCAATACCTGCATGTGGACCAACTTCCTAACTAGAAAATTTCTTCCATATGTAGCCATGAACTTCTACATGTGATGTTGGCAAACAATGTAATTTCTTGAGCTCTTAACTACACTGCCAAATTGCAAATAGGGTCTAGTCGACGTGTCCATAAGAAGGGCACTTTCGTAGTATTCTGTATCCTCACATCAGCCTCAACTTACTATGGCACTTTCTACCAACATGTTCCAAATTATGATTTACAACTAGACCAAGGCTTGCTTGTACCTTTGACCCAACACCTGCATGTCGACCAACTCCTAACTAGGATATTTCTTCCATATCTAGCCATGAACTTCTACAGGTGATGTTGGCAAAAAATGTGATTTCTTGGGCTATCATTTTAATGTATTAATTGTGTGCTTTATTTACTTAAAGAAACAACAATTCAGTTTGGTTAGTTTCTACGTGCACTCTTTCAACAAAAGGAACTAGAGATAAGGAATATGGGGATTGTTGTTGCTGGGAGTCTTCTTATCCCTCCAAACTGTTGTTTTCTTGGAAGGCTGCTTACTGGAGCACAAAATATGGAAATACTTGGATATGAAAATCTAATTTTATGACTTTCCAACAGGATATGGATTCACTAGTGAAATCAACGGAGTGTTAACCTGTCCATCAGGGTTCCATTCTCACTGTAGTCTGCCCCACCTGCATGGAATGAATTTCAAAGGGATGAGGCCAGGTACAAGTCCTGACAACTTTGGTGGAATAGTTATCTCTCAGACCAGGAACCTACGTTTAAGGAAGTTCACTCTTTGTGGTGCAGTCCCATAGGGGACGTTTCTTGAAGCACTTCCAAAAAGAAAATGGTGTTCTTACTAAAACATAATGCTGCAATTGTCACTGATCCAAAGTTACATGCTCTTCAGCAACCATGACAAAAGGACAAATCAAATATTATATTTTAGGATCGAAGGTAATATTTATCAAATAGTAACTCAACATCCTCTTTTTGAACCAAGTTTTACAGCAATTTTACTCCATAGCTTAACTCTTTTATGTCTGTATGCTTTAGATATGAAAGAAGTAACTAGCTTCAATTGTTGATTGTTTTGCCATCTCCACATTTCTACTTCTATTACCTTCCATATTGAATCTCTTGACAAAGTGGAAAACATGTCATAAGTCAACGGTTTTACCATTTTTTTAAAAGAAACCACCCAATTTTTCGCTGGAGCAGATATGAAACTCTTGGGACATGTTATTCTGGGGATTCACAGATAGATGAGAAAGGTGGCAAGCACCAAAATGCTAGGAACCAAACCTGGGCCAGGGGCCAGTGGAGGTAAACTACCACCTATTGCTGCACCATAGCCAGTGTTTTAAAACTAGGCCATGTCAGACTTGGACTCAACCAAGTTGACTGTGTTGACCCTCAAGGATACTGATTCGGCCTTCAAACCAGATCGAGGACCAATTTGATACTGAATCGGCTGGTTCAGTACCAAACCGGTCCAACTCGACTGAGTCCATACCCACTCAACTAAGTTGATACCGGTTCAATTCCCTACAGGCCGCAACGCCCTTTTGGAGGAAAAAAACAATTTGCTTGATGCACAGTGACACAAGCCAACCTGGAATGATAATATAAAACTCTTAAAATAAAAGTTTTCATTTTCTTTATTCCCTTTCTAACCTTCTACTTAATTTTTTTTTCTATTATCATTAATTGTTTCAGGATGTTTGAGAAGGGTTCCAACCTCATCAGACCTCATATGATGAAAATAGAATTTCCCATCCCATCCAAAATTCAGCAAACTTAGCATTTTTCAAAATTCCAATTAATCGAACTGAACCGAATCAAAAACAAGTCCATTAAACCATCAAAAGATGCCAAATGTCACCCTTCTCTTATGCTACATGCCACTTAGAAAATATAGACATGCCAAAAATAGCAGTTCCAACTCCTAAAAAATAGGAGTTCCAGAATATGAAAAGTATTGCCCCGATAACTTAACAAAAGACCTGATACAAATCCCATTGTGTTGGATGATATTGATCCAACCTCAAGGCTCACAATGGGTAGAGGAGACTAACCTAGCAAAGTTGGATCCTGATATTGATGACATGGGGTGGACTGGTTTCGATTTGGATCCACAAGTAAGAGTAGCACCATGCATGGCAGGCACCAGCTGTGCTTTTACTAATACTGCCACTGCAGTTGCAGATGTCCTTGAGGAATCCGACAAGTCCAAGACAGAGGACAGTCCTGTAGCTCATGTTGAGGATCCAATTTCCAGCAATGGTGATGAGTTTGATGAGTGATATGTAGTAGGCTAGTAGCTTATAGCATGTTGTTTTTTGGACTCTAGAGGCCATTTCAAGCCTCATTGATTATATATTTTGTTTCAGATATGTATTGCACTTGGTGCCATTTTGATATATTCACCCTTTCATGGTACATACATGAGCAGACTTTGCATATTTTGTCTCTAATGGTTTGGAATCTTTAAAGTATATTTTTTCATTAAAATTTTAGTATTTTATGTATTTTTTAGTAAACCAAGTCATAAAATTCAAATCGGTAAGATTCTGATCCAAGTTGAGTCCAAGTGGACCCTTGCCCGATTCCAAGGCCAAGTCCGAGATTTAAAACATTGACCACAACCCAACCAACAAGTCAACGGTTTAACATTGTTGTGTGCTTTATTCATTCAGTACTGCCAAAGGTACCTTTATACTTAACCCATACAAGGATTGTTGATGTATTAGCATCGAATAGGTACTTCCACATTGGCTCGGTGTCTAGCATGTGGAAGTTGTCCTTGTAACCTCTCGAAACCTTAGGAAATTAACTTTATGAACTAATTATTAAAGTGAATGACCTTTTAGATTAATGTGAGATTAATTACATTAAATGCCTAAGTTTTTGGCATTAGTAACTTAAGTGAGTTGATTAAATCATAGCCATTAGATTTAAAGTGAAAGGGAGATTTAATCTCATCCATTGATCACTTTGGAGGAGATCTAGGGTTTTGGATTTAGGGTTAACTCAACGTCATTAAAGGCAGCCTAAGTGAGAGGATGAGACACACAAAGAGCACTTAGGAGCAAAGAGGGATTCTTTGCTCAGGTGCTTGTGTCACACACTGAGTGCACAATGAGGAGATCTCATTGAGTGGGTGAAGAGCAGTTCATCCAAGTGTGAGTGGGTAGAGCTGAGGAAGGGTGCAAAGGGGCAGCAAGGGAGATAGTAGCCAGGTGGGCTAGGCTATTGTTGCATTGTATTCCTCTGATGGGCCATTATCCCAGGATGGCAGCCCAAGATTTTAATGAGTAAAATCAACAAGGTACTGGTTTTCCCTTAGGGGTTTTCCCTGGGGTCTTTACCCAAAATCTTTGTGCAATGTGATTGGTTTCAATTTTATGCTTCCGATGATTTATTTGATTAAGTAACCTAGCTATGCTCTTAATTAATAAAGTGATTTTATTCGGGATTATTAGCCTGGTGCTAAGTTCAGAAATTAACATGGTATCAAAGCTTGGTCTCTGAAAGGAAGCCAAATTTGCACAGGGACAAGATTATTGGTAGCGAATTTTTTTTCTACGGGAAATTTTATTTTGCAGGGCTATAGGGTAAACTTAAAATTAAAAAAAAAAATAGAACTATACGATCGTCGTACAATTCGTATAGCATATGGTCGCACAGATCTGTTGCAAGAAGATCGAGCATGTGTTGCATCATGAGCTAGGAGGTTCAAGTAGTGGATTGGGCCAAGCAGGCAAAAGAGACAGTCGATTAGAAGATACGTCATGGATCTAGCGTGATCGTGAGTAGCTGACAGAGAAATTGGCAGTTGAGATTGAGCAAGTCGTGGGCTATTTGCAAACTGCTCGTGGAGAGGACCAGCCACCGGCAAGAATGTTGCACGCACAGTCGGGGATTATGAGTTGAGCGCTAACAACAAGATCCGTTAGCAAAGATCAGGGGTCGAGTGGCAGTGTGAGAGTCATTGTGCAGGCAGCCACCGGCCAAGCAAAGGACGCAGTGGAGGACAGAAGCAGGTGGTTCGAGCATAAAGGAAGGGCATGGAGGATTGGCTGAGGGAGGATCCACGACTGAGTGACAAGTCATCAACAAATTGGAGGCGGCGAACTGCAACAGGCAGCTGCCAAAAGTAAGAAAAAGGGGTTGTAAAAGAAGAGGTCGGCCGCCAGCCAGGCTAGTGGGGTCGGCCAACAAGCCACAAAACCATCCATCTGCCAGGAACAACATGCAGGGCCACCAAGTCAGCCACAGAAGTTGTCGGGTAAGGCCCAAAAAGCCTCGGGCAGGCCCAGTGGGGCATCCGAGTAGCCCAAAAAGGTTCATGTAGCTGCAAAAGTCATTGGGCAGTGAGCAGAAAGCTCAAGTAGCCCAAGGAAGTACCCGGGCAGCAGCAAAAGGCTACAGGCAACCCTGGGCAGCTTCGAGTAGGGGTCCGAGCAGCGAACAGCAGGACCGGGCAACAAGTTCAGGCAACCAAAAAATTGAGTTTTTCAACAAGTTGCAGAGATGGCCGCATATGGTTTGCGGTTTGAGGATAGGTTGGATGGGGTATCCAACTACAATCCGTGGAAAGAGCAGATCATGTTGCTGTTAATGGAGAACGATATTTGGAAGTTTTCCAACTCCATTGTGGCCCCACCAGTGAATCCAAACAATCTGGCCATCCTTAAGCTAAAGGATGTGAAAGCCAGAAGGATTATTCTAGATGGAGTGAAGGATTACTTGATCCCTCATTTATCTAGAAAGACCACTCCCAAGGACATGTGGGAGGCTCTAAAGAGTTTATTTCAAAGTAAGAATGAGAATCGCAAAATGGCGCTGAGAAAGAAGCTCAGAGACACGAAGATGACAGGATCAAATACGGTGATGACTTATCTCACCCGAATCCGACAGGTTTGAGATGAACTGGTTGCAATAGGGGAAATAGTGGTTGATTCAGAGTTGGTAAGGACAACGCTCAAAGGATTAACGAAGGAGTGGACATCGTTCATCAAAGGGGTCGTGGCATGAGAGAAGCTCCCTGATTGGTCAAGGTTGTGGGATGACTTCGTTCAAGAGGAACATCGAGGTGAAGAGTTGAATGGAGGTAGATACAAAAATGTTGATGAGAACGTTGCTCTTGCCATCCACGTAAAGAAGGGCAAGTTCAAGAAGTTTTCCAATGGAGAGTCTACCTCTCAAGATAGCAAGAAGAAGGACATGAGCAAAGTCAAGTGCTATGCATGTTGCAAGTTTGGGCACTATGCAGGTCAATGTTCAAACAAGAAGAAGGGTGGTAACGGTAGCTGGATCAGCAAAAGCTCAAGCAGATGAGTTTGCCAAGAAGTTTGAACAAACAGAGTTCTTACTTGTTTCCCAGACTTCCTTGGGCACCATATTAGTTGGTGAATGGCTAATAGATAGTAGAGCCACACGTCATATGACAGGAGCACGGGATTTGTTCGAGAGCTTCACAAAGTCTGACTCAAACGTGCATGTGGAACTTGGTATGGGGACCAAGCATGCAATGAAGGGACCTGGAACAGTGCCATTCCGAATGGAGTTAGGAGGCGTGCTAAAAGTGACAAATGTGTTATGGGTACCAGAACTCAGGAGGAGTGTGCTCTCAATCTCAGCAATTGAGAAGAAGGGCTTTGATGTACTATTCCAAGATGGATAGGCACCAATCAAGCCCAGAGGATCTAGCTCAGACACAACAGTGGTTTTCAGAGTTACAGAGAGCAACTTGTATAGGCTAAAAAGCCAGCCTATGTAAGTTATGGAAAGCAACAGAGTGACAAAGAACAAGGAGTAGGTAGCTCTGAAGGTTGAGCAGCTCAGAGGGAGTTAGCCTTCAGGTTCAGGTGGGAAGGATCAGCCTTCCAAGTCTGTCAAGAAGGAGCCATGGTACGAGATGACCATGCAGGATGCTCAGGAGCAACTTCTAGGAGCATGATCAAAGGGAAGTCTTCAAAGCAACGTCCGAATGAGATGGCAAGGATAGCTTTCGTTTCAGAGGGAGCAGTCAATCTGGTGGATTGGAGAGCACGCATGGTAGCAGATCTGATAGCAAAGATAGAGCCACCTCTAGGTGGTAGAAGTACCTTCCTTGCTAAAAGGGAGTGTTGATGTATTAGCATAGGACAGGTACTTCCACATAGGCTCAGTGTCTAGCATGTGGAAGTCATCCTTGTAACCTCTCAAAACCTTAGGAAATCCACTTTATGAGCTAATTATTAAAGTGAATGACCTTTTAGAATAGTGTGAGATTAATTAAGTTAAATGCCTAAGGTTTTGTCATTAGTAACTTAAGTGAGTTGATTAAATCCTAGCCATTAGATCTAAAGTGAAAGGGAGATCTAATCTCATCCCTTGATCATTTTGGAGGAGATATAGGGTTTTGGATTTAGGGTTAACTCAACGTCATAAAAGGCAGCCTAAGTGAGAGGATGAGACACACAGAGAGCACATAGGAGCAAAGAGGGTTCTTTGCTCATGTGCTTGTGTCACACACTGAGTGGACAATGAGGAGATCTCATTGAGTGGGTGATGAGCAATTCATCCAAGTGTGAGTGGACAGGGCTGAGGAAGGATGCAAAGGGGCAGCAAGGGAGATAGCAGCCAGGTGGGCTAGGCTATTGTTGCATTGTATTCCTCTAATAGGCCATTATCCCAGGATGGGAGCCCAATATTTTAATAAATAAAATCAACAAGGTATTGGTTTTCCCTTAGGGGTTTTTCTAGGGGTCTTTACCCAAAATCTTTGTGCAATGTGATTGGTTTCAGTTTTTATGCTTCCACTGATTTATTTGGTTAAGTAACCTAGTTGTGCTCTTAATAAATAAAGTGATTTTATTCGGGATTATTAGCCTAGTGCTAGGTTCATAAATTAACAAGGACCAGAAATGTGTTGCTTTCTTCCAGGAAAAAAACTTCACAAGCAACACCTTTTTATGACATCCTTTCCAGCTTCAGCCATCTCGGTCATCAAGTACTCAAGTAAGTTTCCAAACACTATCCAATGACTTGAATAGCTAGCACCCCCACCACGTGGCCCCCTCAATGGATAATGCTGCATAGTCATGTCTAGCATAATCCCATCTACAGCTTCAAGGCATGAACTTATCCCTACCTTCTTTACAGCCATATAGGATGCTTTGGCCCTGGATGAAAATAGAGACATCATTGCTATTGCAGTTAGGGTACAGGACGAGACTCCATCATATGTCAAACTCAGGAAAAATGCTTAGAAAATGGCATCGTTGACAAATCTTGAGGGGCTTCTTAACTGTCAGTGAAGGGCAGTACCTTGGAAACTTGGTAAGTTGTAGTACAACAATACCAACTCCACCACATGATATATGCATATGTATTTTTGTTTGTTTGTTTAACTATCAGGATTGTTGCCACTATTTTGTTTGTTTGTTAACTATCAGGATTATTGCCACTACATTTGTAGTGAGTATGCATGCATCTCCCATTTCTATTGACATGGGACATAATTTGTTTCTTTCTACATTGTTAATTCCTAGACAAGTGTTACTTCGAGCATGAACATTGTCAGGAGTGAAAAAAATGAAAAACGCTCTGGCACAAAAAACACTTGAATTTTTTTTTCGACATAATTGGTTTCTCATAATAAGGATTGAATTCATCTAAAAAGTTTTTGGCCAAAGAGCAAAAGCTCAAATTATGTGAAAATGTAATGCTGGCATATTTGTTGATCAAAAGGTTCACATTCTTTAGAAGTCCTTATAATGCAACTCAACCATTCTCTTTTAATATCTGTGCTAATATTTCCTAGAGTACTTGCATAGCATCCTCTTACAGACTTCAGTTTTCCCGATACTAGTGACTTATATAGCACAACAAATAAGAATTTAAAAGCAATTATAGTGGCCAATTTAGTTCCACTAACATCTTGAGCATAAAAATAGTTATTGAACCAAACTGTTTCTTGTTCTGCAAAAAAAAGTCAGTCTTAGCTATAATACTCAGAAATATCTAAATGATACGAGAAGGATAGAGACAATTTGATCATTCAATAACAGGCTCCAGCGGGGCTAGATTTAGATTAACAAATAAAACTCAAAAACTGCATCTTCCTCTTAAGAGCTAGAGTCAGAAGTTAATGATGTACAAATTTAAGCCATTTCTGCTCATTTGTTATAGACTTTCAGATTAAGACAATATAACCAAAAAATGGCTTAAACAGTGTGCCATTACATGACAAAAATTGTAGATGTCACCCTTGTAGTGAGATCCAAACACTTGAAATTACCTCCATGCATCTTCTACTAAATCCGATTCAGGAGCAGGAAACTATTTACCTGATTGAAATAGCTTGCCCTGAAGTCACTGGATTCGATGCCTTACTTTCCCTTCTCAATGGTCAGAAGCTCGAACACTGTTTTAACCCAAAAGAACCTATAGGCCCCACAACTATGTTTAGTGAAATAGATTCCTTTTAGAATTTATCATGAAATACTTTATAACACCAACACTATGTTAACAACGACTTGAGGTTTGATTCGGGTCAACAATGAAGACCTTTGATTTTGATTTTGATCTGGCGAGACTTGGGACTGAAATGTAACTCTGCACTTAAGATGCTATATAAGCATTATGTTTTTTGGCCATTGAAACCAGAGCCACTTGATTGGCGTGGTGAAGCATCGCCCTGACAAAATGCAAGGACTTTTGTCGGTGACCAAAATCCAATCCCCCTTAGTGCAAACATGCCGATGTCAAGGGCTCCAAACTCGTTTAAGTTCGATAACATCCCTCGCTCTCCTCGGAAAAGAATCCCTTCTACCCATAAGCTCCAAGAACCGGTCATAGAATGCCAGAAGTGGGCATTTGTCTATTAACTTATGCCCTTCGTAGGCCTCTTTAAGAAAAACAGTACTATGAGCACCCTTATTCGTCATATAAAAAATGCCATTGTGCCTGATTATGCAAGCCAGCAACCTACAAGGGAGCTTATACTCTGTATGAAAAACATCCAGCGTGGTGGCAGTCAATCTCTTCTCCATTGTCAAACTAAGGACCTCATGGAGCACAGCAACAGCACGCTTTTGTGCCGCAGCATGACGAGGGTCAAGATCTTTGGGATTCATATAGGGAGACGAAAAGGCCATGTTTTGCCACTTTGCCATATCTTCTAGATGCCTCATCCTAGGCTTAAAGCTGATAGGATACTTGATCTTGAATGCATAAGGCCCAGCCCAATTGCCATCTCTGGGTACGTAGGTCCTCCTGGTTAATGGGATCCCATTGGGTTCTGCACTTAATTCTCTTGCAGCAACTGCCAATGAAGGATCCCAATTCTCCAAAACAAGATATGGGGCACCAGAAACATCCATTAGCTTGAAAAACTGTGGGTACTTGGGCACCAAACTCTCCGCAAAATCATCTGGCAAACCGATCTCCTGCTTTATCTGCTCTATCTTAAATAATGCAATCCTTCTATCAATGGAAATCATAAGCAATTTTCTAAGGTTATTGACAGCAATTGGCTCCATCTGCTCTCTAAATATAACCTCATCTTTCAATATGAATTTAGCTTCATCTGTGAATTCTAAGACAGGGGGTCTCCTGTTCCCCCCACTGACCTTGAAAATCCTTGGGTATCTTTCAATGGTGGCCATAAAATTCCATTTTTTTATTAAACCCACTTCTTTTTCTAGGTCTCTGAGGAGCATGGACTCACCCTTTTGCCTAAGCAGGATTTCCTTGAGCTGCAGCACCAGTTGGGGTTTCTTCTGGAGCTCAATTGCATGGTCCAGCTGGTGTTCCCTGTGATAGACTCTCTTCTTGGGCCTCTTGTTGGAAGAAGAAGATGAATACCACATTTCATGCATAATAGAAAACCCATCACGGTCATTGTGAGCAAACATAGAAATCCTTCTACCCACTTGCCAATCTTGGATTCTTGATATCTGCATACTCTCCACTCCTAAAGCTCAATGGTGTTGAAAAAAAAATTGGAGAACGCAGGCGCCCTATATGTGATAGCAACTCATGGTAGATCCCGAACAGTAGTAGGATTATAATTTCGTTTAAGCCCGAAAACTCCCAGAAGCCAAATTCCTCCTTCACGGAAATCGATAAGCGTGCTAAAATAATCA